>JAHZNG010000679.1:0-16046 GCA_027744375.1 Orchesellides sinensis
CGATCGAATGTCAGAGAAAGATTTAAACTCCAAGTGCTTATAAAAATAAAGAATTAAGGATTAATTTTAATTTTCAATCATCAATGCCAAATGTTTCGTTGGGGTATGATGTATGAATCCTTTACATGAATTTGACAACGGTTACCTTGAGTTATTGGTAATCCAACTTTCCAAATGGTCGCACACATTCTTTTCAAATTTGCACTCCACATCAGTTGGCATCAATCGGGCGCCAAAGTGGTCAGCAAGAGTAACTCGATTTCCTTTGAAAACGGCAGGTCGATCTTGTACGAGGAACAGCTTCATTTTCGATTTTTTTATGAACCAATGAACACGAGAAATTTCTTCAAATTAATGTAGATCTGTACTTGCTCTGACAAGTAAACTTACACAACCTGTAAAATACTGAAAACAAATTAGTGCCTAAGCGAAGGTTATCAACTTGTTAATTCTACTGTTTATTCGATCGGGCAGGGAATAATGGGGAATTATAAACGTTGCACAATCGTTTTTATGGAAAGCAACCATGCATATCATATTTTTGGAAAAAGCACAAAATATGCCGTACTATAATATGTATATGTATGTATTAGACACGCAAGGGTTAAAACTCAAAATCAAACGCAATTTTCTTTCCACACAGCCAACCACTGTGAGAACAAAGGTAGAGAAATAAAATGCCTCAAGTTATGATAGGCATGTTTTATTAGATCCATTCTTAATTTTTTTATTTTTAGGCGAACCTGGCCCCAACAGGGTATCCATAAAAGTTTACCCTTAAAAATGAAGCTGTATATTTATAATTTGAGAGAGCAAAATGTAACCAAAATGTATGGAATGTGTGGTTCCTGCACATTTATTTGAATATTAATATATTATCCACGAGGACACCACCTCGCTCCCACGACAAGTGAGTGGTAGTCAATGTAATGCAGCATGTCTACGTAGCAATGAAACAAAAACTGTAATATTCATAAAATTCTTGCACAGTTTGACATTTTATGTTTAATCTACTTTCCCTAAATGCCACCCACCTTGAACACTAATGTACATAACCACTGACGGAGCTTGCAGACCAACTTTATCCAATGCTTCCAACAATGGGACATTCACAATGGAAGTCACACCAACTTGAATGTATGGGTTATCCTTGAACCCCCCTTCGTCCTTAGGTATGAAAGTGGAAGCATGAGAGAAGCTTCCAAACTGTGGCCAAACTGGGCTTGGTGTGCCCTGTGGTTGCCCCCGTTTCATTGGAATCATTAATGGGCCACCTATAGAAATCAGGAGCTATAAAATTACCTATGCAATATTCTTTTATCCCAACTCCAAAGAATTCACTGACCTGAGTCACCCTGTAAGATAAATTAGCATTAAGAGGACTTCAATTGCAAACAAGTATTTTGGTTTTTATAGTCATAACGAACTCACGTTTAGGGGGTCTTGATAATTCCCATAAGTATTCTCTGTCCCAGCACAAACTCTATTCATCAAGTTAAGATGTTTTTGCTTATTCGCAAACCTGGTAGTTGTTCTTCTCTCTAACGTATTAATTCCTTCATACCAGTTCTCCATGCAATTTCGCTTGGTTAAGATGTTGACCCAAATCTTCTTAAGAAAGTTTGCGAGTTTTGCGGCTTGTGATTCTCCAACTTTAGTTCTCCCAAAACCAATTGTTAAGGCATGTCTCCCATCCAGATCAAGATTTTCTCCATTTTCCGGTAGACAAACGGGCGACACCCACCTTTTCAGGGAATTGAAGTCAATTCTGTCACCAAGGATTAACAAGGCTATGTCGTAAATTGCGTTTTCTACTAAAGATCCCCTGAAAAATTAAAATTAAAATAGATAAAAAATAATTAGATATGCAGTTTAAAATTCTTAAATTCGTATTTTTGTAAATTTTTGACATGAATGAAATTACATGAATTTAGGATGAACAAAAATTTGGGAAACTTCCAGCTCCTGTGACATTTCGTCCTTGTAGTACACTCCAGAGTAGCGCATCATCCTGACCGAAATATTCTTTGGCTCTGATAATGCTCCAATCAAAGTGTCCTTTTTGTCGTTAACAACCATGCTTCGAACACAATGGCCCTGGAATTAAGAAGTAGGTTATACTTTAAATCAAATTTAAATATATGTGCATATTTCAAAATCATCAGAGTGATTTATGCGTTTTCATATATTTATTCTTAAATTACGGCTGTGAGAATAACTAAGTCATTGACGATCGTCCCACCGCAAAGACTCTTTTCTCCTTTTTCTGATGTTCTGACGAGCATAACTTGCCATCCGTACTCGTATGGTTCTGCATCCTTTAATTATGAATTTATTTCGAATTTTAATTTATTCAAGTTATCTTCTATCTATTTGCATTCTAACGTTACCAACCTCGCCTCCTTGAATTCTCCCATAGCTTTTTGAGTTCAATATGCCGCATTCTATATATAAGTTTCAAATAAATACACCATATAATCTACTGATTTCATTAAAATCTAATTGAACTTAATTTTTCTTGTGACTAACTGCAAACTGAGTCTGGGAACATGTGATTCTTCCTTACTGATGACGTTGCCATCTTCCACTCTTGTTCTAAGTCTGAATATGAAAACTTCAGTTTACCAGCCGACTCATCGTCATTCTTCTCATATTTATCATTTGGTTCATGCTTACACCACCTTGCTTCCTCCCCAGAAAGCTTATCAATCGTATCTAAGAATCCTAAATTAGATATATGTAATTTTACTAAATGCGTCCTTCCAAGTATTTAAGTAACGACACATCACAGGTAGTAGATAGCCCACCTGAAACATTTGTATCTAGAATCGTAGCAGGATTTATATCGTAGTTTCTGTAAAACATGGAGACCAGCAAACCAACCACGACAAATTGTTTGGGATTCATAGTCGAGCGTATCATAATGGGAGCTCCATCCATATGCTAATGTAAGAATAAAAATTGACTGTAATATTTTGATTGACAAATTATGCAATCGTTTTCTATAGAATTCTGCAATCTTACAACATCATGTGTCTCAAAAATGGATGGAGCTTTAGAGCAGAAAAATGTATCAGCAACCAAGAATGACATGGCGTTAGCACCAACGCCACAATATGCCCTCTCCACAAATTTTCTCTTAGACATTCGTACAAACTCGAAAACAACGTCAAAGAGAGGTGGGGTCACGCCGGGATTACGCTGCTCCAAGTAAGCTTTCCACCCTGCCGAGTGACCTTTCATGCCTCGCAGATGCTTATCGTCTAGATATTGGGTTGGAAGACAGAGGGGAACTATGGCGGTGGTTGACAAGTCCAGTTTGGTTTTTAGGTGGAGCATCATGATGTCAGCGTCATGTTTTCTATATTATGTATATGTAAGCCTGGCTTTACGAAATGGAAGCTATATCAGTTGCTCTAAGTGTGCTTCTAAAATTAACTTATTAAGCTTACCTCCTTATCAGTTTCTGAAACGCATACAACAAATGGAAGCTGTATCGCTCCACCTCCAGAATCTGGTCCGGCTTGATGTCTTTCATCAGCGTTTTCGTACTAGTCAGCCTGGCCACCACGATATTCTTGTAAAAGTATTTAAACTTGTCCTGAAAGAACCAAGTGATGTCCGCCACACCCTTCTTTCCTTCTTTTGTCCGTTTTGGTGGCACACCCGGAGGTAAATCCATCAGACAGGATGCAGTAGTGAGCACCGTCCTATCATTAATTATTGTCCCAGAGCAAATCCTATCTGGAAGGGTGTCGAAAGTTGGGGAGGAGGTTTTTGTGGCGTAAATGATAACTTGCCAGGGGTAGGGGTCCCCTTTCCCGGGTGAAGCAATTAATCCGCATGCTTTAAAAAACAAATGCTAATTATTTTACTAACTTAGCAAAGCCTTTTAGACCGTATTTTGTGATAATATTCATTGCAATACATATTAAACATACTCGTGCATTACGTACAGCATTCAAAATTCTTATTTCTGTTGGGTTTCTTGTATTCCTTTGAATACCAGTCAACTTCTGGATCAACGTTGTCAATATAACCTAAATCATCAATATTTTTAAGGGTTAAACAACCTGGCGGTTACAGGCTAAGTTATATTTTTAAAGTTATGCTGCATACTTGCGGAAGCAGGTCTATAATAAATTATTGATGTCATTAACAAAACCAGCCATGATGATGACAAAAGGAGTCTAATGATCCAATTCAAGGCCGTTATTGGCGTCACTTGTGAAAAGTGCATTATAAATTTATCGTTTTGATGTTACGACATGCTTCGTTGTGTTTTCATCGGTGAAACCTGGCCTTTTACGTTGGTTTAGAAAGATCGAGAAGGATGACGATCAGACGGAATGCTTCTGATGTAATTTACTAAACTTTAATGAATTTCCTTAGTGATCCCATTCAGCATTATATGATGGCTATAAAACGCCTTATAGCAAGGTCTATCATAAGTTATTGATGTCATTAACAAAACCAGCCATGATGATGACAAAAGGAGTCTAATGATCCAATTCAAGGCCGTTATTGGCGTCACTTGAGAAAAAAGCATTATAAATTTATCGTTTTGATGTTACGACATGCTTTGTTGTTTATTTTCATCGGTGACACCTGCCCTTTTATGTTGGTTTAGAAAGATCGAGAAGGATGACGATCAGACGGGATGCTTCTGATGTAATTTACTAAACTTTAATGAATTTCCTTAGTGATCCCATTCAGCATTATATGATGGCTATAAAACGCCTTATAGCGGCGAGTGTGGTGCAACAGCGCAGTAAAAAACTCAAGGATGAGGTGACAATAATGTTAATAATGTTATTACAAACGTTTGAGTGGAAGCTAGAGAAGACCATAGAAGTAGAAAATTTCATTTGTCGTTAGTATAAATAACCCTTTCCCTTCGAGTTGAAGCTGCATACTTTCATTTACCCAGTTGATACTTTAGAAATATTCCGTAATCAAAATGAAATACGCACACTTCATCTTATTGGTCCTTTCTCTCATGCTGGTATCGAACGTAAAGGTAAACTTTGAATTATCTGTTAGTAAACTCTATTTTAATCAAATATTTTACATTGTTTCCGTTTTTTTTTGGATGATTTATAGGCATCACCATTGCTTGGAGCCTTGCCAGCAGCTGCAAGTGGGGCTGGTACCAAGGGTCTTGGTGATCCTCCTTCACTGGTCCAATCTGCCCCTGTTGTGTCCGGTGGTGGTGGGGAAGGTGATGAAGACGACAAGGATCCCGTAAAACAGCTTGGAAGAACGGTTGGGGTAAGCCAATCATACTTTATCATACCAGTAAGGACTCTAATTTTAAACCATGTACAAAATAAACTTGACTAATTCATTAAAATTTTCAGCTTTAAAAATACGGAACCAAAATGAATTTAAGAGGAAGAAAAGTATAAAAAATAAATATTTGGTACTGAACTTTATTTCGTTTGTTTGTTCGAAGTTTTTATTTTTGCATAAAAATGCGATATAATAATCTATTCATTAAACTTTCCATTTTCTATACATAGGTACTCATACAAAAACTATTGTTTAATTTTAAAGCATGTGTTCTGAATCAGTCGTACTTTTTAAATTAATCGTACCCATTCAGTATTCATTGCACACTATATTAATTAAATAATTCTGGATTAGTGGCTTATATGACACACGAAGGGCGTTAACGTCAAAGTCTGTTATCAAAATATAGGTTGCACAGCCGAGACGGAAGACGATCGGAAAGTTCTATAAAAGACAGACGATTAGTTTGCCCTTATGACTGGCAGAGTTTGTGTTCCATTCATACACGAAAAGTTATTTTAAATATGTTACGTTTGAAAATCTCTAAGCGGTTCATTAATATTTTTGATTCATGCGAATAATATGTATTACTGTAAATGAGAAAATTGATCGCCCATTTTCAGACAGCGACATATGTATTTAATGATTTATCATAGTCATAAAAACGAAGCGTAATATTAGTGTTTGAAGGGCAGAAATTTTTAACTGTAAATAGGAAAATAATCCACCTACTGTAAATAGGAATCTACGTAGGTATGTGAATTATAAACCGGAAGTAGCGCAGCCAAAATCTTCGTGACGTAATACCCTTGTCTTAAGTCTATAATAAAATTCCTAGACTGAAGGTTATAATGTGTGGCTCTCATTAATTAATGTCTTGTATTTGCGTCTATTGTAATTAAAAAATAATTAGGCAATGATGACATCCAATATTAATGATAAAATTTCGTCATCCTATCCAAAATCGGGACGATTGTCCACCAATAAAAACCAACTTTTTTCCTTCATTCATCAATCAGTCAATCCCTACTTCTCTCAACTCGACAACACTTTCTACAGAAATTTAAATAAAAAAATCTTCAACCATGAAGCTCTCCATTTTCGCCCTTATCCTCACCGTCTTCCTCTTCGCTATCTGGGGACAGGTAAACTCAAAACTACATAATTAATCTCAAATACTTTATTCAGAATAGAATAGTTTTTTACATTGAAATATTTGTATTTTTAGGCCAGCGCCAGGCCAGCAGATGAAGAAGTTAAGACTACTACTACAGCCAAGCCAAAGAAGGTCGATGATCCCTTAAAGGATATTAAAGAAAAGGGACGTGCTCTCTTGGGAGGAGACAAGAAGGACTAATTTGTACATATTCTCTGAAGAATCTTCATCAGATATTTCTTATGGGAAAACTTCTTATAATTTCTTCCCCTCCTCATTTCTTAAAATGTTAATCAATAAAATCTGATTCTCTGTAATCTTTTTAAATACGTACAATTATAATCACCAACTTGGGTACCACTATCTATAGTTTTCTTATATCCCTTTTGTTAGCTTGCAAATTACACGTTTCACAAAGACTCTGTTTCATATCATTACAAGGAAATATAAACGCGGAGCAATTTCTTTTAATTGTTTTACATTTTGCTTGTATCCACCATTTCTATTTATTAGTTGCGGATATAACTTCCACCTAGTATAAAACATAGTGAATCCATACAAACATTCAAAAAACGAAAAAATCTATTGACTTTTATTGATTTTGCCATGCATCACATATAATAGGCACGATTTTTTAAAGCGGAGCTGTTAAATTAATTTTTATTCTTAGGTCTATCCGGTTTAAATAAAAATATTTTTTATTTACTTCGAACAAGGCATTTTCAAAATCTTGCACAACTTCCTATCCTGGTTGGTCGGCTTTACAAACACAAGTGCCACCCAGCCACACACCACAATTCCCAGCATCCACCAGACATTCACGTTGTACGGAAATGGATCCGAAATATCCCTCCCTTCCGACAAACTTTTAAACACAGAGGTAAACACAATTCCTCCAATAATGCCCGCAAGTGACCATGCTGTTAAAATAACTCCATGACAGGCCCCAATATTGACGGGGCCGAACTTATCCGTGAGGAACGCAGGAATTGAACCGAATCCCCCACCATAGCAGGCTGCAATGATCCACATGGTCATCAGGAACAACCAGTAGGTTTTGGTCACGGTGATAAAATAGAACGAGGCTAAGATTATCAATTGACATGTGAGCATCACAACGTACACGTTCTTCCTTCCAACATAGTCGGACATCAAAGAGAAGAATATTCGCCCTCCAAGGTTGAATCCACCGTTAATGGACACCACTGTTGATGCATGTTCTGGGGACTGACCGAATATGTCTGTAATCATGTTAGACAGTCTGGAAATGGCAACAAGGCCGAAGAGGATGTTGGAGAAGAACATGACGTACATAAGACGGAAGTCTGTAGAGACCAAAGCTTCCATTAAAGTAAACTCTTCTTCTCTTCCACTGGAGGAATCGCTTTCATTAAAACCTTCATCTCCAATTCTGATTTTCTCCTTCATTATAGTAATTGTCTGCTTTCCAGGTGTGAAGCCAGGTGGGGGCGTACGTAGTACCAAGCCGGAAATGAATATGCATAGAAAGTAGCCCAGAGCCATTATTAAAAATGTCATGGGGAGACCTGTTTTGTCGATAAGGAACACTTCTAGTTTTGCACTTGCTATGGAACCTGCTCCAAATCCGGAGACGGCAATTCCTGAAGCGAGATACCCAGCAATTACTCCATAACCCAAGTAAACCAGCCAGATAAGTTTGAGATGGAGTGCCAAAGCTGTGACGAGGTTTCCAATGCAGAAGAGAAATCCTCCAAGAATGCTTGCCACTTTCGGACCTCTCCGTTCCAGCCACGGTCCCATTATGGCTGCTGACAAGCCGAGAAGCCCAACAGCAATGTAGAATGTAATTGGAGCCATGTTCTGTATAGAACCGTAAATTAAGGTGTCTATAGGCTTATTAAAAACACTCCATGAGTATAAGGAACCACAGCAGAATTGAATGATGAATGCAGCTGGCATGCAAAACCACCTGTTGAATTGGACACAACCTGGGATGAGCCAGGATTCTTGTGATATCTGCTGTTCGGATTTCTTTGGTGGGGCGGTTCTGAAATATATCAACTCCAACAATTAACATTACGTTTAAAACCAATCTACAACAGATCAAAAGAAAGGATATAAATGAAAGTTGAAAAAGTTGATGCATGGTTTATTACGTGTAATGAGCTTGGATGAGCCTAATGACTGCCGGTGGCTCAGGTATTTCTTTAAAACCTCTTTTTTCCGTGGGTTTGGCCATTTCGTCAAATCAATAAAAAATTATCTTCATTTGAAATATGCGCAACAGGAAAATAATCTTAACTCTTATGTATGCATATGTAAGTAGCTTTTGCAAGCTCAGCGAATAAGAAAATGTTAAAAAAAAGACTGAATGTTGTAAAATGTTCCACAGCGAAATATGTAGTTTTAAAATGTACACGCACTTGTCATTAGCCACTATATTCCCATAATAAACTTGCTATTGCAGGCTTGTTTTATAATTTACCTACGTCTATTCAAATGTCAGTCAACGAAACAGATGTGAATTACTTTCCTGAAGGACAGTATTCATTTCTTTAAGAAAAAATACCACGTGTATGTATATGACTGTATGATCTACACAAATATAGTAAGCTACCAGCTGGATTAAGTAAATTAAGTATTAATGATGTTCCAGTGACAATGCTAAGTGAGGTTTGCAATGTGTACGTGCGTGCATGATTTTTCGTCTCATTTTCTTGATTTTCTTACACATGACCAACCTTGTCTTGTCAATGTCAACCTTCTTCCTCTAAAAAAATAAACTCATATAGTATAACACATAGATTATATTGTGGTTAACGATGATAAGCCGGCTAACAGGGACTGTGGCTCAAGAAAACATGTTATGATTCTCTTAATATTTTCTGCATTCATATCTTTTATGTACAGAAAATCCATAAAATATACAGAACATGGGTGTCTTGGGTGTATTGAAGTTTTGAGACTGCATTCACGGATTCACGTCTTTTAGTTGGCGTTTGCAAGAACACTTGTTTTATAATCCTTTGTAACCTTCTTGGATACTTGACCTTCACTTTTGTTAGAATGAATCCGTTAAATACTAATAATCCATATTTTATTTGTCATTTAGAAGTTGAGATTGAGAGTATTGTATCTTAAAATGAAATACACAACTTATTGGTAGATCTATTTATCAAAAATGATATTTATTTCTTGTTAAAACATAAAAATGTATGTCGATACTTTCTCACACAACGAGTCATCCTCCTTTTCCCCGAATGTGCCACCACCTGCTCACCCCCACTTCTTGCATTATTCACAGGGTTCGGAATGTCGAACATATTCGCCTGTTGTCCACTCCCGTACACCACCTTTTCCTTACAGTTAATTCCCTGAAATCCAATAGGACAAAGACAAAGCTTCTCCAAAGGATTCGCCCCATCTCCATCTGGCCTACACTCATACCCCGGCAAGCACTGGACTTGCACAACATCCTTAAAGATTTGCATTATATAAGAATTGTTCCCACCACATCTCGCTCTCGGCTGCAACCTCAAAATCACCCTGGTACCTCCAGGCACTTCCGGTGCTGGCTTGGCTCCATACTGCGCTACATCAGGCATAATCGGCTCACAAATTGCGGACACTGTACATCTCAGAAACTTTCTGTAATCACAAATTGGTTCATCTTTCCCCACCAGATACTGTGCTGACCCCATGGCATAATCCATCTGATCCAAATTGACCAATTTCAGGTTCCCCAATTGCTTAACAATCCTCATTGCATAATGGTCCAAATTAGGATTGCAACTTTGATTGAATCCCACCGTCATCAACCTCTCCAGCGGGGTTAGCACATTATTCAGGATCTCTTGCATATTCACAAAATGATATCCCACAAATCCCGATACACGACTATACAAAAGCGATGCAAAGAACGTGGGATTCTGGAGTCGGCAATAGTCTCCATATTTACCTTTCCCACAATGGCAATGTGCTCCTTCTCCAAAGTCCTTGCAGTCTGCGCCATTCACACATGTCAACTCCAGCGCTGGACAAGGATATCCATTGTTAATCCTGCAAATTTTCTTAGTATCTTCAACCCTTCCTGCGCCACACCCGTTTTTAAATGTACACGTGTTCTTGTAAGGGTCACAAGCCATACCCTTCCTAAAATCACAGAATTTCCCCCCCTTCCTTATAACTTGCTTCATTGTCTTTAAAATTATGTAAAAGTTGACATCCACTTCTTCCAAGAATCTTTTAATTGCCTCCAGCATTTCATCCCGCTCTTGGTCAACGGTGCATTTGGTTTTCTGATCACGCTCGTGGATAATCATTTGATGAAAGTGTTTCCTCAGCTCAAAAAACTGAGGTAGCATTGGAATAGTGCTGTTCACCTTAAAACATTCTTTGTTTAAACTTCTCGAGTTGCACCAACAAATTGGGTGGTGCTGATTCAATATCATGTCCACACAATAGGTTCCCCTCTCACAGCGGGGCGTTGCAGGCAGTGGGGTCGCCATCCGCATAAGAAGCTGCTTCATATTTGTACGATGGGCATGATAAGACTTGTACTCTGCCAAAATATTCTTGTCCAGAGATAAATGCCTGCATTTTTTCCAGGGTTTTGTGTAGCACCCGTTGGGGTACTCAATTGGGTTATCTGCAGTTGTCCGTGAGTATGCAATATACTGGGTGTCACCACTGCCGCCCCCTTCACATTGACAAGTCCCACTTAAACAAGTTAAGCCTCTAAATCTATTGCACATTTTGTCTACAGGCGTTTTCCTATTTGTGGTAAGCCACTGGTTTATTTTGGAGATCCAGAGCGATTCTTTTAGACTTGTCGTCAGACAAAATGACATCTGCCGGTATGCTAAACGCTGATTCTGGAGCACAAGCCACATCCACTTTGGAAATATATTTTGATATGTGAAATGAGCCGTTTTCGAAACGATCTGTTACCCGACTGGTGTTCACCATCCATCGCATGAACATTTTGAACCTGGCGACACGCTCAATGTTGAACCACACATTGTCTCCGAGGCGCTTGTAAGTGTAGTAGTCTTCGTTAATAGGGTCGTTTGTGGTGACACGTTCATGGTAGCGACGGACAAGTCTAGAAAGGACTTCTGTGCTGTAGAGAGGGGCTCTGCTGGGTTCGGATGAATTTGGAGTTGACCAGGCGCGTGACGCCATGGTAGTCAATTGTAAGGTTGCTTGTGGTTGATTCATTTGATATGGTTTTGTTTGGGGGTGGGTCTTTGTTATTGGGCTCTATGTCTGAGTCTATATGAAAAACTTCGTATGGGGTGCTAAATGTAGTATAAAATTGCAGCAATAGGAAGATATAGAGCAAAGTAACAAACTTAAATGGTGGGTCGTGGCGGACTACCGGCATTATTAGGGTAAGTAATTATGGTGCTCGAAAACTTTATGGTGATTTGGAACATGTCACTTAGTTTGAGTTAATCAATTAAAGTATAAAAATATCTTTATTTTTAATGTAATAAAATTAATAATGACCCCATGAGCTCGTTTGTATTTTTTCTTTATGTTCGTCTTATATATAATATCATTCCACATTGTTTTGCGCTTCTCTTTATTAATGCAAACACACAATGGAACAAGAGAAATTTTAACTTTGAATTGTTCGTAAATATGTATATTTTTAAGTATTTATATTCTGTGAGCTAAAAACTGCAAACCTATCCTAACATAAATTACTCCACTGCTGAACTAATTAGTTTTCTAGCATAAATATTATTTAGTAGTTGAGTTGAAAAAAAAATCAATTTAATCAGTGAATGAAGTATTCAGTATTATGGTTTCCTCTCAAAACAATTTCTTACAATGAGCACCATTTTGCTCCGTGATACAGAGAGTAATACTCGATAAATGAGATATATTCTGAAGGAAAAAACAACAGGTTATCTCCGTCTTCTATGTAATCTACTAGTTTGTTAAGAGTAATTTGTGGTAAAAATATAATACCTTGAACGTTCGTGAATGCTTCTAGAATGTGCAGCTTTAAGAGAAAAGACAGATATGATTTAATTGACTTTAAGAGACTTACGACCTAAATTATGAGATGAATTAAAGTAAAAATGAGCGTTTATTGTATAATGATTCTTACAGTGGAAGGTCCTCGCTGTCCCCAAGCTACTCCATATGACATAACTCCAGCCTGAAAGAATTGTACTGATTTCACCGACTTGTTTGGGGAATTTTGAATTCTCGGGAGGACCAAAGAACCACTCTGATATCCCTTTAGGTATAAAAAAGCAATTGACAGATTGATAATGACTTATCATTATCATTGACGACAACGAGTTTTATCATTCACAAACAATTGGAGGGAAGTTTATGTAAGCATATATACAACTTTGCGTCCATTGCTGGTTGGAATTACGTTGACGCACAAATCTGGTCCAACAGGGATTTTAAAATGGGACTTCCCCGTGGCACGCTCATACAAACGAGTTAAATTCTGACACTCATTTTCATTCAAAATTTCGGCAGAGAGAGGCGAAAGGCTTATCAATGAGTCATCAAAGGTTATCCAACCTGTATAGCATTGACACATTCAGACCACTTTTTCCTCCTCCCTTTTCAAAACTTTGTAAATAATGTTAAAAGATATGTAATTAATGTGCTGACGTGTGACAAGCGCATCCTTTCTTTCGTTAAATTTTAGTTTTGCCCACGTTTTAGGAATACAAAGGGGAGTAATCTTGTTCCGGAAATAATGGAAATCTATTGCTTCGTCTAAGATGAGTAGGGCTATGTCATTTGTTTCATCCCTAAAAATGAATCAATGGTTATTAACGAAAAAAAAAAAAAATTTTTTCTTCTGAAAATTTCCCAATTACCAGTCATTATAGTCAGGAAAGCGGATTAGCTCATGAATCCCTCTTCGCTTGTCGCAACTTTCCCTGTCACTTTTGTAATTCTCATCGCAATATAGAAAAACTGCAATATTTTTAGCTTCATCTCTCACGTCCGTATCGGGATCAAAGAAACAATGTGCCTTTGTAAAAAACATGATGGGTTTTACTTTGAAAAAAAAAACTGAGCTGTAATGTTTTTTTTTAAATCTTCTTTCGTACGGATGCGATTACGACTCGGTCATTTACAATGCTTCCTTCACAATTGCCTTGTGTTTCACCACGACTTATAACAATCTTTGCATTCCATCCAAAAGAGAGGGGAACTCTATCAATGTTACTCCTGGAAGGAACATTTTTTATTCCACATCCTGAAGCACATCACATAAAAGAATTACTGTAATTACACCTCTTACACCTCATTTCATTTGTGTAAATTAGAAATCAAGATGTTTATCCGGATATATGAAACCACTTACGACAACTCATTTCTGTCCGACTGGCAGAAGTAAGTCCAGCCCAAGGATGCTTCAGACCTAAGCCTTGAGCAGTCAGTAAATTCGGGTTGAAGGAGTTGGAAACTGGCGGCATGTTAAATTCGGGTTCCTTAGAACACCACTTTGCACCCCACTCGTTTGATTTGGTTTCAATAAATCCTAAGAAGTCTGTGTGAAATTTATTATCAGTGTACATTTATGCTCTGCTGTAATTCTTTATGTTACAATTTTATTTTGCACAATTATTTACAAGCCAGATTAGAGAACACATCAGCATCAGGCATGTTCCTTATCCTGCCATATCCGGAGGTCCAGGATGTGACGCCAACTTGAAAAATCAAGTTGTCATTGTTGTGAATCATTACAGGGTATCCTTTATGAGTAGCTTCTACTGAACTTCTCTACACAATTAAAAGTTAAAATGTCATAAGCTTGTTTAATTTTTGGGGTCTTTAGCTACATCTGTTGCTTTTACCTTTGTTTCCATACAAAGAAATCTCTTCGTTAAGAACCGGTTCCAGGTGTTGACACGACAGTCGACAAGTGAGTGAATGAATGTCTTGTTTAGAGATAGCTCTGGTAAATGAAACGAATCAGTGTTATCGTGTCCACCATCCTGATAGCTCCATATTAAAAGCGAGGCAGTTTGACCCGTCAAAGAATTTGAAAAGTAGTCGTGGCTCGGAAGGCAGATTGGGCGAAGACCAGTTTCGTCTGAAAAGGCTAGCGGATGCTTCAACTTTATTAATCCTACATCCCAGTCAATATCTCTGTGTAATTCAATTTTGGAAAAATACATAGCTGCATCTCTAAATGTATAACGTAATTTGGTAAGCAATTTAGTTAACTACCTTCCTGAAAACTTTTCAAGGGCAAATTCGTTAAGATAAGCCACATCCTCTACTTCCAGCTCATTCACACGCTTCTGCTCATCAATATACACAACTTTTAAGTCCTTCTTAAAAACGTTAGTTATCTCAGGCGACTTATGCATAAACAAAATGTTTTTGATGTGATCTGAATTCTGCCAGTCAAAATGAGGAGGCCAGATGCAGTTGGCGCTGGTCAGAATCGTCCGATCGTTAATAATGCTCCCCCCGCACGGATCATGAACAGGCTCATGAATAGCTGGCAGCTTTCCATCTATACTTCGGAATATTAAGACCTGCCAGGGATACTCATGATAATTTTTCCGATGAAGTGGTGGTGGTTCTGGAAGTTCTTGTGTGACCGATGAAGGAATCGCGTTCATTTTACCACAAACTAAATTATTACAAAGTAAACAATTGCATCGTTTACTATAAAGATACTTCATCCATATATTAATAATTAATTCACATACTGCAATCCAACGTCTTTCCTCTGCTTGTTCTTGGGTAAAGATAGTTAACTGCTGAATCTTCCACGATTCCTGCGGAAAGAGTCACAATGAGTCATAATTTTGTTAAAATTCATATTTCATCGAAAGTAAGCCATCCGCATTCTGTTGTTGTGAATAAGATTATATTATTTTACCATTCGTTACTTGCGAATGCGACATTGTAATTCCGTGATGAAAGATAAAAATGAAAGCCAACAACAATGACCATTTCAGTAGTATATGCGGGTGGCCACCTAAGGATAAATGTCTTGAACAAACTGGGACATTCGGTTGCATGATTTTGTCGTATATGAAGTCTATATTAGTGATAAACGTAAAGGTAGGTCAGTGTTACTCACCTGTTGTAAAGTTAGTCTGAATTCTGTATTGTATATATGCATACATATTTCTTTTACTTATGATTTTTGAGCGGATTGCCTACTGTACAGCCTTTTGTACCGACCTTCCATGGCGATTTCTGTGGCTCTGGCTTTCTATATCCTGGGGGTTCACATTTTCTTTAAGCTTTCTAACCCATAGATTTATGTATAAAAGAAACCAGATAAGCCATAGGTATTCAAAAGCATAATTTAGCCAAGAAAAAAGTGTGACTGTAGTTGCAAATGGAAACTGCTTCTAGAAGCCGAAAAATACAGATATTTAGTAACCATTTATATGGAGCTTAAAGGCGATAAGCCCCTGACCTGACAACTAGTTCGGCTTCTAGATTTTAGATTTTTGATTGTTTCTTACAGATGACAGAAAAAATTAAGGGCATAGATTTTGGGTATTGTGAGACTTGTAAAAGAAATGGCGGGACATCATGTTTTTCAAAACTGGGGCAGTATTTCAAAAATCTGTCTTGAAAATCATATTCAGCATGCTCT
>JAHZNG010000680.1:0-13966 GCA_027744375.1 Orchesellides sinensis
TTTTGCGATTTCCAATGCCTGAAATAAAGATTCACTAATGGACATTCAAAGCCATGAAATTGACTAAGCAACGATTTTCCTCTAAAAATAGCCGAAAATGACAGAGCTAACTAACAATCGCCAACGCTGGGTATTATTTTAATGTTTTCAGTGTAAGCTTGTTTGATTAGGATAGTTTTCTTTTAGTAGCACGCTAATTTTTTTTATTAGCTATGCTAAACAAGCAACAATATACACATTTTCAACAACTAAAAATAATTTATTAAAGATAAAAAATTTCATCCATAGAGACCGACGCTAATTAGGTTATAATAATTGTCTTTTAGAACACAGTCTCTTAGTCTTACCCCCTGGACATTTTGTACCTATCCAAATTTAAAGGTTGTTTTAACGCTTACAATAATGCTTCAACAAGTAAAAGCAAGTACTGTTTGGAATGAAGGGTCAGAAGATGTGGAAGGAGAATCAAGCCAGGAAAATTTTATTACACTTCCAAAACCAATACCTTTCACCAGAGCTAAAGTTGATGCTGTCGGGGTATATAAACCTAATTCATTCTTTCAAACCATGCAACATTTTGTCATTTTTAGGCAGACTTTTCTAGTAACGTCGGTTTAAATAGTTTAACTCAAATTTGATCTTGTAGCGTCGTCCAGCGGCAGTTCTAACCCTTTGCCAATTCCTTGACACACTTGCCACCCAATGTAAAGCTGAGCTGGTTAAGTTTGGCTGTGTACGACATCACCATGCACATGTTACGCAAGATCCGTCCGTTATAGTTACCTCTCAAGCTCATGGATCTAAAAAGCATCACATTAAACAAGGCCACCATCATCATAAGGAGTCTTGGGACAAGCGGATGATGCGGTTGAAAGTTTATCAAAGAGCGTTTTCTGCAATTGTCATCCAGTTTAAGGCGTACAGCCCGGCATTATTCTACATAAAGAAAAACTATGAAGACATGCTTAGCTATCGTATCAATCAAATTAAGATTGCCCATTATGAAAAGAAAAGGCTTCACATTCAAAAACATGGTATGAAACAGCAAATGGAAGAGTACCAGTTTCCTGAGTATCCTCAACTTTTAAAGGATGAAAAGTATTTGACAATCTTACGGCAGCGAATTGCATTGCAAGAGGAAGCAATCAAAGTGATCACAGGAATTTTAGACAAGTAATGTGATTAATTGATAAAAATTATGACATGTTGCAAGAGGCAAATGTTTGGAGTATTGTTAGTTTTGAACATACTATATATTTTAGAATGGAACAGGCTTTGAGTGACCATTTCGAGAGACATCGAGATTTAGAAGAGCAGATTATTATGGTGGACACAGAAATAATTAATCGAAAACAAAAAGCTTATAGCATGAGGGAGAAAGAAGAGAAAGAGGTGAAAGAAGGGGTGTCAACTACTGAAAACAACAACAATAACACTCTGAGTTACATAGAGTCAGATGATGATTTAGATTTGGATGATCCATGGACAGGTCATATGGATGAGGTGGATGAAGAAAGGAGAATGGTTTGGATAATGGCATTCGCAATCTGTCATAAGGATTTAGAGGATGCTGAAAGAAAGTATGAACGTAGTAACCTGAAGCATTTTACAAACTTTTGAGGGATATCGTTTATAAATTCGTTGTCTAAACAGTTTAATTATGATAGGTTAAATTTGTATCAAACCAAGTACCAGCATGTTGTACCCCGCCATGAGCATGAAAACATGAAACGAACTATTAAAGAGGAGAAAGTCACAGCGAAACAATTAGCAGATGAAAAAACATCTTTAGAGGAGGAATTAACATATTTAAAAGAACTAGAAGAGAAATTAAGCGAGGATTTATTGTTGATAAAGTCGGAGTTAACTGACTTAAGGACTCTTGTAACACCCCGACCAAGCTGGGAACAATTAGGTGAATTTATTCAAGGAGGGCTTCCAAAATGGGAGAAAATGATTCAAGGAAAGTCAACGAAAGACGTGACAGACAAGCTCTTCAGTGAACTTCGGAGCCGAAGAGGAGGAGAAAAGTTCTTGCAGCCTCTTGGTGCAGAGCTTAACGTTTTACGATGTCTCCGACATACAAAGCGGGTTCCAGACCGTCAGTTGCATGTTCGTGATGCAGCTCTGATCATTCATGATATTTGGTTGTCGAGGAAGAAAGCTCTTGAAGAAAATTTAAATGCTCCAGTAAAGCAAGAAAGCGAATTTGATTTCGGAGCCAAGAATGAAAATGTCGCAATGAAAAACTTTCCAGATTATGTAGCCATTTACTTTGAGAATTGGTATGAAGACGTTGATGTGAGAATGGAGTGGACATACAATGTAATAGAGAGCTGCAAAAGGTTCTCTTTAGACTATCGTCTAACTCAGTTTCTTAACGTTCTCCAAGGGAAAATGGATGAAGGCATTTATTTTGTGACAAGAAATGAACTGTTCCGAGTGCGAAATACATTTTTGCAAAAGTCTGCAGATGAAAATATGTCTAGAGGAATACTTTCTTCAAATCAATTTGTAGAAGCTCTTGAGCTAACATTTCCAAATAAATCAGAACCTCAGATTCAGTCAATTGTTCGTGTCACCAACAAACTCAATGCTGAATTGAACCAAGGGGAAGATGCGGATTTGAGTATGTATCATGTTACTCAACTGATCGATATGAGGGACGATGGATTTCGAGGTGCATTTGTAGCTGAAATTATTAAACAGTTTGAAGACGGAAGGCAAATGTTTATTGATAAGATTCTTGAGAAGCTTGATGCAATACTTGATCTACCTCCTGGAACATCACTTAAAGACAGCGACCCTGGTCTTGATAAGGATGTCAATGTGGTTGATGTTTACAGGGCTATTCAGAAAGCGGACGGGGATATTGGTAAATTTTGAATTAAATTTGGAATTGCTCAAATTTCCATTGCTTGCCTAATAAATTAAATTAATTTTAAATGTAACGCTTATTAGATGATGAAAGGTTGGGAGCCGCTTTAGCATGGGTCTTCACCGGAACAAGTGTTTTACCAGGTCGTGGTATAAGCACCGGACGTCTTATCAACTACATTAAAATGCGTGCTGGGGATGACGGAAATGAAGCATCCACGGCTAGCATTGCTGGATCCCCGGATTTAAGCAAAGTAGACGACGACAATTTTGAAAGAGCAATTAAAGACGTTATTCGAGAAGACGATGATGCTCAGAGTGAAGAAAATCAAGTTTCAGACGCACAAAAGAAGTCTTACTATAGATCCCTTAAACATTGTAAACTACGAACTGTTGTAAAACGTCTGAGGGGAAGCGCCCTAATTCCGTCATGGCAAATATATGACCCAACGGAAAGTGGCTTGCCAGATGACACACTAGATATTGATTTCCATCTTGAAGGTCCCACCGGGATCCATAGGAAAACGTTCTTAAATAAGAAAAGCATGCCACAATTTCCACTAACTACAATCGATTTTGGAGATGATGAAGAGGAGGACGAAGATGAGGATAATGTTTAAACCAAAATTTTTACAGTGATTGTATTAAAATGGGGGTACAGATTAAATTCTCAAGTTAAACTTTAAAAACACAACTACTTCAAGTTTCTTGCTTATCAATCGTGGCGAAAGTCACATTGATTATCTTATCTTGGGATATGTAAAAGTTGCATACGAACTTTCACCAACGCTTAATTTATGCATGCATAATACGAGCTTACAAGCGTCTTCTTTGTTCACCAAGTTCTATTAGCTTGCCATGTTAGGCATAGAGTTTAGTCATAGAGTATCCCATATAAGCGGGAATGGAACGGTATTAGCTGCCTACATGACAATACATGTGCATTTATTGTAAAGGTGCATTGACTAATGACTGTTCCAACGTTGTTGTTGATATGCACGTAAAAGCGTTTCAAATTAAATTTACACAGTAGTTAATAATTAGCCATCAGCTGATGAGTTTGTAATATGTGCAGAGCATTAAAGTTTAAGCACAGTTTATATGAAGGGCGTCCATCAGCTGATTAAAGTTCTAAAGTATTATTATTAAATTCAATAGTTATTTTAATCAAGTGACGAAATGAGTTTGGACGAGCTGTTGGCTGTATTCAGATATTTAGCTGCGCCGTTTGAAGGTAAGTAAAAAATTAATTAATTAAAATTTCTAATAATGGTGTGTTTTTAGTTGATTAATTCCTTATATTGCTTTTTAGAAACAACGGGAAATGCCATCAATCCATCGGACTCACCTGAAGCTGTTCTTCAGAACATTACGGACTTCTGTCTGGCCCATGTGGAGCTGTTGGAGTCATCCAAGCCTTTACTGGTGGGGGATGGTAAGGATACCAGTGGATATTCATCGTGGAAGTTGACATGTGTAATATTGTCCCTGCTGTCAAAACTGAAGGTGGCAATAGAAAAGGCAGAAGATGAGCAGAGTGAAGAAGAGAAGACGATAGATGTGTTGAGCATCCAGTCTCAAATGGTGGTGCAGAAATCTGTTGAGCTTGTTGTTGGATTTGGCATAGTTCCATATCTGCTGCCTGGTGTTGGAGTTCCAGAAAACATCCGCAAGATGAATCCCAATGTTGCTTATTTTCTCTCGGATGTGAAAGCGGCTTCACCTTATGACCACTTTCTTCGTTTGAGTTATACTCTTGAGACATTGCTGATTTGTTCCAGTCATGCTTCCCTCGGCGCTCTGATAATTCCTTTGTACACCAGTGACATACTTGCTGGTCTATTACAAATTTGTAAATCACCCATAGCACAGCCGAAGACTGATATTAACGCGTGTAAACCTGGGGCTTTGTCTATGGAGCAGTTTGATCATATAATGATGATAAGGGGGAAATTGGGGAGGCTAATGGAGAACACGTTTTTTGTCATTGTGCCTAAATCAACTCTTATCACTTCCCTTTTCCTTATCGGCGCTACTAAAAAACCACGCTGGGTTAGTAATTCATGCAATGAACTTTTGTGTGACTTGCTCCTATCTAAAAATGGGCTTGTCACGGTATGCACAACGATTTTAGATTCGGCAGGACGTTCTGATGTTTGGAAGTTAACTCGTGTAATTTCCAGCTTGATGAAAGATGCATTGATTAAATCTGGAAATCCAAAATGTCATCAGAGACTGAGTTCCCTAACGGACCAATGCTTTCTTATGATAAAGCAGGATTATGAAGTTATAAATAAGCATTCTGGAATAGAAAGTGGTAAAACCGATAAGGACATATCTTCTTTGTTCAAGCTACCTTATGGAACTAACATGGAACTGATTCGCATCGGTCTATTTTGTGGTCTAACTGTGATGGACATTGATTTTGAGTTTGGCAAGTCAGTATTCTGGGACAGATTGTTTGATTGCACCTTGAAACTGGATCAACGCCAGAAGGTGAGACAGCCAGAGATGTTATCTGTTAATATTCAAACAATTGCAATGGACGCCATTTATGGAGAACTTCTGCTTAATTTGTTGAGACCAATTAATGCCTCATTACCTTTAAAGCTGTTGCAGCCTGTGTGGTCTTTATTTCTCCAAATATTTGTTGCGTGTGAAAGGTACTTAAAGAAGCCTGTGCAGGAGCCAAATGTAGCTGCATCGGCGGAGCAGCTGCATCATAAATTAAGAGATGTACTAATTTTACTCTTTGAAATTTACGGATCTGGTTCAGGCCAAACTTTAACCGTAGCAGGAAGTTCTCTCAGCAATACGTCGACCGCATCTGCGAATCCTTGTGACAGCTCAAGTAGTAAACTTGTGCAACCCAAGGAGAATGTTGATTTATGTGATTTTTGCATGATGCTGATTCTTAATCAAGAGTCAAGGGGCATTCCCCTTTTAAACACGTTTGACCTACAGTACAATGATGATGATGAAAGTGAAAGCAAGGCTAATGTGCAAGTTGTTTTTGTTCGTCAAGAGCCAATTTCAAGTAATAGTAATTACAGTGAAGTTTTTGAAAATTACTTGGATGCGAGTTGTCTTAGCTTGTCATCAGAAATTCTGAAAAATGAACGATTGAAAGGAATCTGGCCTCAGTTATTTCGACAACTTCTTGCCTGGGGCACAAAGAGACATGCCATTTCCGTACAGCAAAAAACTTTCACCAGTGATGCAATGCCAACTCGTTTAATTGGGGATGCGATTACAGTATGCCTTTCTGACTGCCAAAGGTTCATTACTTTTAAGTTGTTAGGCGAATTAGGAGATGAGGAGTTAATTCTTGAGCAGTTTGGAGCAATCGGAGGGTGTAGAAGAGACACTGAGTTTCCTTGAGCTATTACTCAATAAGTTCACAGAAGAGGCTTGTTCTTCCTTAGACGAGACGTTTGACACCAGTCAGCTAGTTATGTATGCCTTGGGTATTATTGGAGCCCTTGTGGAAGCAGCATCGGCTGCATCAGCATCAAAACAATTTAGTAAAAATCAATCATCATCAGGATCATTATCTCATTCATATCCATCCTCAACAGCCATTGATAAAGAGTTAAGCGAGATGTGGGATCATTTGGAGATTTTTATTCCCCATTTAAGGAAAACTAAGCCAATGTACTCAATCAAGCTTAGTTAGACAAGGAGTCCCAGTAATGGCAAGCAGTCTTTTGTTTAGCATAGGAACACGTGGAGTTGACGGTCAGGCTGGGAGAAGTAAAAGTAAATTATTAAAAACTCGATTTCAGCAAGCTGTAGAAGATTCAATGAACCCAATGGTGCACGTTAAAGGCCATGGTATTCTAGAGTTGAGGAGATTAGTTGAGGAGAAGGACTCAGAGACTTTGGAAAATGAAGCACAAATTTTGCAATTGTTTCATCATAATCTGTCAAACGAAGACTCATACGTGTACCTCATGTCCATACAAGGCATGGCAGCAGTAGGACTCAAGTTTCACAAAACTGTGGTTCCACTTCTAATCAAAGAATATGACTTTGTTAGCTGTGACGAAGGAGGTGATGATGAAAGTGAGAAGTCTGACTGTTTGGGAAGTAAGATGTATCAAAAACTTGAAATGGAAGAGCGAATAGAGACCAGAATGAAAGTTGGTGAAATTCTTGTGAAAGTCATTCAAAAGTTGGGAGGCTTTGCCCCAAGCTATCGGGTACCACTCACTAACGTCTTTTTTCGACTTGTGAGGGACGAAGAGCCTTTGATCCGAGCTTCAGCCTTATCAAATCTTGGAGAACTGTGTCACTTGCTCAAGTTTACTCTGGGAATAGTATTAACAGAGGTACATTAAGATACATGGTATCTTTATACAGAATTTAGGTAAAGTAGAAGACTCTAGAGAAAGTGGCGGAGTGGTAGTTTATGTAGGTATATACAACCATTTAGGTGATAATGATCCTTTTGGGAGGAGTACGACATGCTTGGGCAGTAATTAAGTTTCTGCTGCTAATTTTATGCATCAAGCTTTGTTGGCTGAACGAAGAATTTTTTTTACTGCTTTGCTTGTAATACTGAGCGTAAAGAGAAAGATAGTCTTCTCATGCATTGTATCATGTATTATTCTTTAAATGGCTGTGTTTTACCTTTCAGGTGTGGTTCTGTGTAGAGTCTATTTTAAACACAGAGAAAGATGTTCATGTACGCCGAGCAGCTTTGCACCTTCTCGTCTTGTTGTTGAAAGGAGTAGCAAAGGATTTGACAGCTGAAGACATATTGTCAGATAATGTTATCTCTACCTATCTTCGAGATGTGAGAAGATTTCTGACACGTACGGAGCAAATTGAACATGATCTCGTTGCAAAAACTCATTGTCAGTTGGCTTTACAGGAGCTGGAACTTATTGTGAAGAAACTTTTGATGCCAAGTAGTCAATTAAACTTCAAAATAAAAGTTCTAGATATTACGTAAGTATATAATTTCATGTATTCTTTTTTAATCATTTTTGTATGATTGTCAGAAAAGCATGTCAATAAAAATATATAACAAATGAATGCTTACATTGAGTTTGCATGATATGGGTTTATTTACATCAAAAATCATCACTTTTACGCCTTTTTATTAGTTAAGTGTTCTGAAATGTACATGGCATAATATTACCTATGATTGAAGTTTAAAATGAATTGGTTAAAGTTTTCTGAGTTGTAACACGTACATATAGGTACCTGTATAAGTAAATATTCTCAGTTCGCAACTGCTGATGATACTCACGTTATTTGCTGGAATTAAAAATCGTAAAATCCCCGCAGGGTTAAAGTTATAATTTCTAAGAAATGTCAGTGAGAATGAGAATCTATTCTGGTATATTTCTTTAAAAAGTAAGAGTTGGGGGAAATAGGAAATAGTTGCACAAGGTGTGGTTCCAGAAATATTACCTGTGGTGATTAGTGATTGGTAATACAGGAAATGAAGTATTGATTGATAAGTTATCAACGATAACTAATGAACAAGATGTGACGAACCGAACTTTGACATTAAGGCGTAAGCGTTGAAGTATGTATTCGTCTTATGTGTTTTCCCTTACATAATGTACACCTAGGTCATATAAACATATCAACATAGCCTACATATGACATACCTATGTACCTTTAGTGAACAGGCTAGAATTAAATCGATATTAGACTACCCGTGGGTTCTGCCTGCCTGTGACTCAATTAGTGTATGTGTGACATTCTGGAATCAATATTAAGTGAAATGATAACTGTCAAGGAAAGACAAAAATAAAAATATCTCGAACATATAGGCTTTCTAAAAATATCTCGAACATCCCAGAATTGGAAGGGTCGCCTGTCTTCAAATTAATTGCTTTCGAAATAAAATCAGTACATAATAGGACGTAGGTATGTTTTAATACCTAACTTTCCCAAATATGTCAGTGTATGTTGTTATTTAAAACGTTTACTTGTATTCAAATGCATACCTGAATTTGCATTATGCGAACTAATAAATATCAATATGTCCTATTGGTAACATCCTTATCCAACCATGCGTGCAAAAAAGTGCATGGTTTAACTTGTGGGAATGTACTTTACTTCAGATGAGATGAGCCAAAATTATTGGTGTACAGCAAATATATATGTACATATGTTGTATTCCAGTTGTTTTTTCCTCTAACCCTCAAATCGGCCAGGGACAAGACAAGAGCAATGGAAAGTTAATAATTTTTCGTCATGCGTATCTTAAGATAAAGTATTGGGTCTTCTTGGCTTGAAGTGGCTGAGCTGATGCGTTGCAAATTACGATGCATAAAATTTGTCAAATTTGTATTCTACCATTCTACTAATAAAGGTCGTATGGTTGGATTTAATAGAAAGATTTGTGTACACGTTTCAGTATTTAAACTGTTTAGAACACATTTTATGTGTATGATTCATGAACTGCATGGCTCACGGAACTTGTAAATACTTAGTGCTCCTCATGGTCAAAGGGGTTTTTACTGATGTACAAATCCTCATATCATAAAATAGATATGATCTCAATATCCCGATCGTAATAATGATGCCAATACAAGAAATGACCGATATTTCTGTTGCTTTAATGATCTTTTGGTAAGAGATCTCTTGAGTGAATCATTTGATCGTTTTACCGTCTTCTATTCATATCACAGAAAAAGCAATTACAGGGCTGATTCAGAACTCCATTGCCAGGTTTTGTCGTCGCACCAGTCTGAAAGGAAGGGTTCTAGTTCGAGACTTGAGTCGAGTCTTAAAAACAGTTAACAATGCGTAGATACATAACACACGTCTGTAAAAATATGTTGCAGTCTTCTTCTTGGTACCTGACCAGTTTAAAAACTACATTTATGAGGAATACCTGCAACTACAAATAAAGGAATTTTATCTAACGGATATTCCTCCTAAATAAAATCCTTTACTTTATTGTTGCCTTTTATCAGTAGTGTAGTCTTCTACAATGTTGTAGAATGTTAGCTACATACGTAGTAAAGTTCAAAATTATGTCCCAAAGGGTTGATACTAATACTAATAATTTCGCACACTTGGTAATTCTCAGTAGTAACAAAGTAATTGTATACCGCAGTAAAAATGCCAAGTTTATCTTTTAAATTATTTGGTACAGCGACAACAAGGGATTCATGAACTGAAGAATACAGTTCCCCAACGCTCATCAAACCACACATTTAATTTAACGCCAAGTTTTAACACATCGCACCGCACCGATAGTCCACATAAGCTCAGCTTACCAAAGTTTGAATAAGCCTTTTAAATGACAGCTTGTGTTGTGTTATACATGCATGATAATAATAATGAAATTAGTTTTCTTAATGTACCCACAAAAAAGGATTATGCTGTGAGTGTTTGCATACATAAGATTTATAATGAATGATATTTGCACAATGCATTTAAAAAGCATATTACTTACATTTGAGGCTACAGGTAAGGAAAAAGTTCAGTAAGCTGGAAAAGTTGTGTAGGATTCATAAGCTAGAAATGTGCTTGATACAAAATGTTCTTGTGTATCCATCCATTTGTTTTATATTTCTCCTTCACACGATCTCTTCAAAACATTACTAACGGAATAAAAAACATCTCAAAGTAAAGTACATTGTTCAAACAGATTAAGATCATCGTATTATCATCAGTGTTTTGTGAATAGCCACCAGGAGCCATTATGCATTATGTGTTTGAATACAATGTGAAACATCTCGTTAGACTCAAATATAATGTGTGTGTGATCATGCATACTATAATGAGCACTTGAAGCCCACGTTTTGATAAGATGTTTACATATTATTATACTGAAGTATAATCTAAACTTATATGTGTATAGTACATTAAAATTGAACTGAATGTAACAATACAATGAAATGACAATACCAGATTTTCTAGCAAATGTTGCATTAAGTCGTTTATGTTAATGCACAAAAGGAAATGTAGCTGTACTCATAGCTTAGTACTAATTTTTTCTCCTAGAAGTCATAAGAATGATTTACATCTTTAAAAGATGTAGTACAGATTTAAAATCTACTCCTGACTGATTTAGTGATTTACATTACATTTAGAGCAGATAGTTGTGCGGTTCCGCTGAGTACTAGTAATGTAGTAATGTTGCATACCTATATAATATACACGTAATGTTCATCTAATGTATATAATAACAAAAAAATGCAAATTTAGAATGCGACCATCGTGTCTGTTTTAAATGATGGCTTTACTTTAAGTTCGCAGTAGTAAATTATAATGATTAATACTTCCAAACTGAAACCTGATAGTATCACATCATCATCTAGATTTTAACGTATGTATGAATATACAGGGAAAGCTACAAGTTAAGATTAGATAGTTGAAGAACAGAGAAAATTGCATTCATGACTCAAGTCGTGTTCTACGATGCACCAACTGCAATAATTCATTGTTTTCAAGAAACACCAGTGCACCTCTCGTCTTTTCCTGCCGAGATCTATCAGAGAATGCATGCCAAACTGTCATTTAGCTGAAAATAGTACACGCTAGAACATGACAAGTTGAAATAATAATTCACATTGGATGCTACCCCGTACTTTCTTTTCCCATCAAATGAATGCAGACTCGTCGCTCATCTCTCCTACTCAACACACCACGCAACATTTTATGCATCCTTTTGAAAACAAGAAACCGTGTTCCCAGAGCATTGAGGAACGGGAATGAAATGAATGTGGATGAAATAGCTACTGAAGACGGAAAGTTATCTCATACAATGTAGCTGCCAAGATTGTTGCCTGCCTTGCCTGGCTGACAGAAGATAAGCGGAAAGTTTAGTGCATCCCGAATATGCAGTCCCGTTTAATTAAGACTATCACCAGAATCTCTGATACGTAAAGCTTCAACTTAAATACCTGTATACCTATGTTTACACGCTGCACTACCATTGGCAAATTGGCACCCACCATAACCAACAACAATTAAACAGCTTATGTGTTTATGAAATGGGGAATAAAACAATTTTATTTTGCTGGCTCGGTTATTGCCACATATATCACATGGATTATGGTAGTTTTTATTTTTATTGTAAGCAGTCGTATTAATCTTGTTCATAAGCAGAACACAGAAGTAGACTCGCTGTTTATAGAGTAAAACATTGTAAAATGTATCATTTTAGACAAGTTAGTTGCTCGAAGTTATACTGCAATCAGCTACGTATGCTGAGAACCGAAAAAGTATGCTTGTTTTTTAAAAACTTTTTTATATTTTTATTCCATTCAACTGTATTTAAAAATCCAGGCATGCGTAGTATTGCATGACTCATGCACTGAACTAATGAGTAAAAAATACTATTACATATTTTAAGTTGGGCCAATTTTTAGACACTTTATGGTAGCATGAGCATACAACGCGATGCTTCTATTTCTATGTTCAATTCAGGTTTTTTATTAAAGCAGTTTGAGCCTTTTATGCCTAAACGTTATGTCCTTTTTCCTGTATGTATCAAAAAATACTTCTATCTTTAGAAATATACTGTTGATCTTGACAAACAGAATTGGAAGGAAGCGTGGCGATTTCATGAATGAGTTGTACATTTAGTTGTATAGAGACCCACAACAACTTGTATAATATTCGTTCTATGTTCATATTACAAGTTCTACAATGAATATAGTGGGAAATTAGTGTAATTAAGTCAGGTACGAGATGGGTCTGCTGGGATATGAAACTTAACAGAATCGAATCTTAACTTTTGCTGTTTGCCTTGTGCAATTTGGTTTCAGGCCGATGTTCGTAATGTTCTTAAAAGCCCCAAAATGTTCTACGCACGCAAGTTGATATAGCCACTAATATTCTAACATTTTGTGTAAGTGAAACTAAATACGAGCCACAACTGAGTCTGCAGAGTTGCTTAAGCATTCACTTGGGAAATTAATATTGCAAATTAAATCAGACCAAGCGTGTGCATACAAAAGTGCTGTTCCTTTTGATGGTCTTCAACGAGATTTTCCACGCCATGATTTTTTTAGGGTACTAATAATTGAAACAAGATGAGAGTTTTCACTTGAACGGATACAAGAGTGAGAAAAAAATCAAGTTGATTTGTTTGCAGAGCTGATGCTTACTGCCTTTTATTTTCATATCGTTACTTACCAAACAAACCCGAATTTCCGGTTCAGTTAGAAGGGATAAAATTAGTGTGAAAGGAAAAAGATTCATGCTTACTGCATTTTTCAAAAACTTTGAATATAATCTTACTTAGATATGTATGTATATATATATATATATTCCAGGAAACAAACACAAAAGTCCTTGCATTTTTCCAGCCAGACAGACCAGGGCTTGCATGCATTTGAATCACTATGCAAGTTGCTCAAGATCACTATTTTCATTCTCCACGATGCTTAGTTTGACAAACACATAAACTAAACTGCCAAAACTTTTATCCTCTTGAACAGAGGTTTACTCGACCATCATGAAGCTTTCAAAGAATCACTGCCGTATACTATTCTAATGGTCTCATCATGGAACTCCAAAGCTATTGCCAGGAGGACTGAGTAAAAGGCGTGCTTTGATAAAAATCAAGAATGTATATATATGTGTATACATTTCTGTCGCCAATACTTTCTTAAGAAGAGGATCTACTTTGGGGATCTCATACTTTACACGAAGACATTTTGCAACTTGAAAAGTTCCTCCCTTTCCTTTGAATTGTTGACTTCAAATACTTCTGCATGTAATCTTATCTGAATGAGACAGACGATGGGTACTTTTATGTGGACAGCCCCTAGAGTTTTTGGACCACACTTTTAAAATAAGATTGGGATTATAGAGCGCATATTTTAATTCATGTCTAATTTTAAACCAGGTGGGTTCAAGAAGCAACTTTAAATATCAAAACAGGTAGGTAAAAGGAAGGGGTTCGGACATCTCACCTTTTGCTTCTCTTGACAAGGTATATAAAGCTATAATGAGCTATAATGACATTTATTTATTTATTTATTTATTTATTTATTTATTTATTTCACTGTCATAACCTGAAATCAATTACAATAGTCATATATAGGACAGTTCCTAACAATTAGGGTTTTCAACTGCCATTTTCGAAGTTTACTGATTACATTAT
>JAHZNG010000681.1:0-13145 GCA_027744375.1 Orchesellides sinensis
CAGGACAAAGACGCAACGGGAATCGTTTCTTCACTTTCCACGGCTGGTAGTACGGAAGAGTGTAAAGCGGAAGAGAAAGAACTAAAACTACTAGAGGAAAAGGCAATTGAAGGGGAAGTACCTTCAGCATATGCTGCTGTTGAGGAGGGAAGAGCAGATTCAGAGTTTAATATTTGTGCCAGTAGTATATCCCTGGCCCCAGCAGAAGTCCCTCCGGCAAATTGTACTGCAGATGTGGACATATCAATTGTAGATTGCACTGAATCATCATCAATTTCAAAGGCTCCTATGTGTGCAATTTGCTCAGAACCTTGTATTTGCTATTGCAAGTCATGCAAACGCGTAAGCTACTGTAGTAAAGAGCATCAAAAGAAACACTTGAAGCAACACAAGCCGGAATGTTTCCCAGTGACGGTACAGGCAAACTCGGTGTTTGGGAGTCATTTGGTCGTCACAAAGGATATAAGACGGGGTGAAGTGATTCTTTGTGAGAAACCTTTGGTGTTTGGACCACTTCCGTTTTCATATAATAGAACATGCTCTTTGTCAACTGCTCAAACTCATCTTTATTTTAGTGAGGGTGTACAGTCAAATGAAAATGTGCCTGTGCCTTCTTTAGTATGTCTAACATGTCATAAAATGCTGTGGGAGGATTCTTCAACCTCATCATCTTATGATTCCTGTTCAAAATGCGGATGGCCAATATGTTGTCCGGATTGTGAAAAGGTACATAAGTATACCATACACCATACGTATAGGGATATGCATAATATATATGAATCGTATGAGCCTAACGAACAAGATCAACGCATTTTTTTAGTTTTGAATAAACTCTCAAGTCCAGATATGATATTGATTTTTTTTTCAATTTCTTACTATCAGAAAAGAGATAGGGAGAGAGGATTAAATTTTATGCCAGGGATAGGTCAAAATATATATTTTCTTTTTTTTATCAGTCCTTTTTTATTCCCTGTTTAGAATCCAACCCACGCAGATCAAGAGTGTAAAATATTTGCAGAGTATCATGTTAAGCCATCAGCATTATGTGACAAGGATGCACAATACTTGTGCGTATCGCTCCTCCGAATTCTGCTACAAAAACAGAGAGGTCCCACAAAATGGTCTAAATTCATGGATGTGGTGAACAAGAAAGCAGCCATGAAGGATGGCTTAAACTCTCAGGCAGAAGCCAAAAAATCCACAAAGAGAGAGCCCACAAAATGGTCTAAATTCATGGATGTGGTGAACAAGAAAGCAGCCATGAAGGATGGCTTAAACTCTCAGGCAGAAGCCAAAAAAACCACGGCACGTTTTTCTGACCTGATAAGCAAATCACTTGGCTCCATCATTCACAACTTGTTCGGTATTACAACAGCGGAGGAAATCGATCAACTCATCCGAACACTAAGAGCCAACTCATTTATATCTGACGATGAGGGAATTATGAACGGTTTAGTACAAAGCTCGAATAATAGTTTAACATGGAATTCCAGTAACAATGCAAAAACAAAACCAAGGCAAGTGTATTCACATACGTCTTTATTATCTTCCTTTACATCTAATTGGTTTGTAAAACGTATACATTCCAATTCTTTACTTTTGAGATGCGGTTCGTTTTTGTAAGCCTTTGTTTATTAGCCTATGTAATGCATGATGACAGGAAATAACAGCGTATTAAATAACTTTCCATACTGATACTGACATGACGTACGTATGTTTGCATATGTACTGGTTTGGGCTTCACATTTTCCCTTTAACGACTCCACTTCCGCTTTCCCTTTTAACCGTCAGGGTAAACAAAAAGGCTGCGTAGACACAAACATGGGAAATGGGAATTACCTGTGGATTTTACTCTAACAATGAAACTCTTTGTATTTTCTTTTTACAGCTTTGAGTTTAGTACATGTACACATATACAAGGTAATAAATATAAAATAAGGCCCCAAATGCATAGTGAAAGTCCTCAGCCGGGCTTTCCTCTACAATATCATGAATAGTGAATTTAATTGAAAGTGAAAAGGAATAAGCCTACATTTGGGCTGTACATATATTTGCCTGTAAGACTTTGAAGTTTTATCTGCATGCATCACCTCCCAAGCTATTTTTCTTTTTATTCGTTTCTTTTTTCTCTCTTTAAAACAGGGAAACTGATTTATGATGTTTGTTTTCATATACACATACATTTTTCTACCATAGGTGTAGCGGAAGAACTCTAACGGTCTACCATCTAGCTAGCATGCTAACGTCAAATTGTGTACCTAACGCATCATGGGTGATTCAAGAAGGCCTCGAGTTTTATTTAAGGGCATCCGTACCTATAAAAACGGGAGAAAGGATCAGCATCACATACGTGAATCCTCTCCTTGGAACCTGGGCTCGACGGAAACAGCTCTGGCAAGAGAAATATTTATCTTGTAGTTGTACTAGATGTGCAGATCCCACCGAGCTGGGAACTTTCTTTTCAGCCATTAACTGCCCTGGTGGTGAAGGAACTACTGAGGCCGATGTGGTAAAGGTATACGAAGGAAGTAATAAGGCCGTGGGTGAAAGTAGCAATAGTCCTGGTGAATGTGAAGGATACATGTTCCCTACGGACCCATTAGCGGTTACTTACAACAACACGACATGGCATGGGAAGCAAGACGGGAATGACGACTCACCTGCTGGAGAAAAAGAATTATGTGAGGAGAGAATGGCAGAATGGAAGTGTAATGTTTGTCTGATGAGACAGCCTTGGGGCAATATACGGGATTCGTTGGAAAAAATGTTTAAAATCAACCAAGATGGTGATGTGATACATTTTGCTGGAAATGGCAGTAGCAGTGAAAACTTTGAGCCTAGAGCAAACAACGGCAAGGAACGGAAGGATAGTAATGACCTTCTTCAGTGTCTTCAGATGCGTGTGGATTTGTTAGAGAAAATTACAGGAAATGTTGCTCACATGAATCATTACATGATTCTGAAATTGGAAAATGATGTTTTAACCAGTATTTCTAGATTATTGAGTCAGGGTCAAGTGCCTTTTGAGGAGATGGAAAAATGGGCTCTGAGAATGGTGGAGATGTGCAAGAAAGGGTTGAAAGTTGTCAATATTCTGTGCCCAGGACTAAGTAGACAGCGTGGTAAGATACGAGTCATTTGGGAAAATATGATAAATGTTTCTTTAATTGCCTGCAAAACTTTCTGTTTGAGTCATTTTGGGTTTGTATGCGTTTTTTACAGGTCGGCTTCTCTACTTTTTACAACAAGGCTTAGCAATCTCCCTTTTGTTCAAAACTTCTCGAGCTATGAGAATTGTCAAGGAAGACACTGATCCTGGGTGTTCAATTGTAAAAAACAAAGAAGCACCATCGCATGAAGAGCTTGTTAAGAAATTTCAAGAACTTATCCTTGCCCGTAAGGAAATCCTAGAAATATTTGCAATATTCGTGAGGAAAAACTGTGAGGAGCGAGAAATGTTAAAAGAAGTTCAACAAGACTCAGTTGAAATTAGAGTACTGAAAAAGTATTTTAAATCTCATCAGAACAACTGTTCATACGTTTAGCTTTCAGTTCTGGGATAAACACGACGATAATTTTGAGCTTTACTGGAATCTATCGGTGTTCTTTTTCTTATTACATTTGTAATGACTTTACAACTCTACTTGTTCGCTCTGTTCTGTATTACAATTACCAGGTATATTATACAAACATACTTCACACATATTCATAGGTATACTAGTATACATGAAAATACTATTCGTGTCTCATGTAAAATAAATGACAATTTTTGCACAATCAACAAATACAAAATGTCGTATCAAGTTGTGTATCATTAAAATTCGAATTTATCAGATTTGAACGTAGAAGTATGGAGTAGAAAGCAGTTCTGCTATTGCAAAGTTAGCTAAACATGGTAAGTCGTAAGTACTCAATGCTGATTTAGTTTTAGCGACAATTGACAATGCTTGCGTGTTGCGTATATTTTATAGCGTTTTATACGAGCATAGTCCAGTTCGGTCATTCACTCACATATTATATAACTGTAAGTTCCAATTTATTTTAGAGACACAACAACAACAGCCAACAGGCTCTTCAAATATTTTCACATCTTACTTGAATGAATAACAGCGGAAGTCCATTTTCTTATATTGGATTTGGAATTTGTATGTTTTTAGTGATGTCAAACATGTCAAATTGGAAAAGTGCCCATGATATCTATAGATATACTAGTATACTTGCTGATCTATTATATGACACTGTTAATACAATTGAGTTGAATTGAATGAAACATCCTTTGAAGACTTTGCTGACATACAATAAAGTTGGATTATGTTTAATGTACACATGACTATACCGGATACAGATTATAAGATATTGCAGTTAACTTAGCAAGGAAAGACTAGGAAACTGTTGGTGGATAGACAGTTTGTTTGGACATGCTCCAAGTCTGTAGGTATGTATGTAAGTTGGAAGAAATCTATATAAAAGTTCTTTAAAAATGATAACCTATTTTGGGCAAGCAATCAAGGTAAACTTATCAAGCTTAATACAAAGTTTCATTGTATGATTGATATAAATTGGCGTAATTAATTTACTCCCCATTCTTTCTTGTGGACTGGTATACACTGGATGGAATTGAATTTGACGTTTGTAGGTACAAAGTTGCCAAAGAACCCCTTTAAACTCAATATGGTCCCTGTGGATCCTTCTCCTTTGCCATCAAGCCAATATAAAAGCAGAGGAGCCATCAATTATTCCATTTATGCCACAAGGAGTAGGAGTAGTAGGAGGGGATCACACCATTCTCAGGTCATTTTTAGAGCCATGTGAAACCATTACTTTGCAAACACAATGTACCGAGGAAGAATACGAGAGCAATGAGGACTGTCTTCCGCAAAAGTCGGATAATTGCAATCATTCCAAAGAACTCTTTTGTCTTTCCGGCGTTTGTCTACCAAACTGTCATCCTCACAAAGAGACGTACGACAACATTGAAGGGAAATGTTTTCGCAAAGTTGGGAGTGACTGCAGAGTCCAAAACAATAGTACAACAATACAACAAACATTATACGATCCTGATCAAAGCAATAGTACAAAACATGATAACGATAATAGCGGCACTGGAGGATTATTGGCAGGTCAGGACCATCCCACACTAACAACAACGGTCATCATCCCGGAATGTGAGAAGAATGCCGTTTGCGAAAGGGGCCAGTGTAGATGCGGCAAGAACTTTACGTACGACCATAACTTTAACAAATGTGTACTTTACGCAAGCTACTTGGCCTACTGTGACGAGAGAGTAAACTGTGATAGGAAATCGGATATCGTGTGTGAAGAAAATCAATGTCAGTGCAAATCCCCAGAGACGCAATACTTTCACTTGAAAAGGAAACGCTGTTACATACGAGTTGGCCAAGTTTGCTCCAGCGGTCTTCAGTTTTGTCCAGACAACTCTAATTGCGTGAGAGAAAAAATAAGTGGTGATGGAAGTTCCAAAAATTCTATAAAACTATCTGGTCCAGAATATCAATGGAACTGGACACGCACCAGCAGCAGCCCCGCCGATCATGAGGATACTAATGCCGGCCATCATCGGCTATTTCTTCTTTATCAAGACTTGATTATTAATGGAGAAATCCGGGAGAATGATCATGCTGAGGATGAAGACGAGCACTTCATTGGAATATTGGGGGATGACGATGATGAGAGGGGGTTTGCATGCAAATGTGATAAAGGTTATGGTTCATCAAAAGATAAAAGACTTTGTCTTGGTTTGCACAACACCAGGTGCAACACTTTACACCGGTGTAATACCGAACGTGGTTTGAAGTGTATCAATGGGATTTGTCTTTGTGAGCGTGAGTCTGTAGGTGAGCAGGTTTACAGTGACAAATTTCAGACTTGCTTCACCATTCTAGGAGCGTCTTGTTCAGATGATAGTATCTGTTCCATTGGAGCATCATGCAAAGAAGGTAAATGCACTTGTAATGATGACCTTACACCTTTATCATCATCGGCGGTTGTAATGTCTTCAGATGTAGTTGCTCATGCTTGCATGAAATCCCATGGGATCCCATGCAAAAACAGTAATGGGAACAGTTCTCAGGAAAACGATCTTTTCCAGCCTAGATGTAATCTAGAGATTGGATTGGAGTGCAGCACCAAGGAGGAAAGATGTTTGTGTAAGGATTCAAATCAATTTTATGATACGAGCAAAGGCAAATGTGAGAGCTTTCAGGGAATTGATCGAAAAATTCCTATAGTTCATTTTACCCCACCTGCAGACCGAGAATATACATTCCGCAAAAACAAAGCTAATTGTGAAAGTAGCATTTTCTACAGTAAGTTTATTTTATGCATGGGACTTTCATTATTAGCGTCCTTATAAATATGTTTATAATTTATGTATGGATGTATGTATGAAGTAATAAATGCAAATAAAAACGCGTAGTTTTTTAAGAGTATAATGCAACTACCACGGTATACCCTTCTCCAGTTTTATCTGAAGTTCCCACGCCAAACCCAACATGTGAAACTGAGTCAGATCGTAGTATGAAGGTGTTTACTGAAGACTGAACTCGACCTGGGGCTTTACTTCCGGTGTACCAGTTTTTGATTGCGTACTCACAGTCTTTAGCTAGTGGAAGGAGTTCGCCCCTGAAGGACCACAGATTTTCTGCAAAGCCGTAGTCAGAAGCTGTGAGATTATTCCACTCGGCAAGTTTCTCAGCGTGGGCATGGGCCATTTTGTTTAGCTTAAGAAAGAAAAATTGTCAGTTATGGGGTTTGCATGGTATAACGTATAACCACCCCGGAAGTACTACATATCATAAAAATACTTTATACCTCCTGATCCATATCCAATGGCGGAGCGTTATTTTGCTTTCTGTAGTAATTGTGTGTTGACAATGCAACTGAACGAAAACCCCCATCTTGGGCTGATGGCAATGGTGATATCAAAAGACATAATGAGAATACTGAAATATAAGTACACCACCAACCCATGATTTACTTCCTAATCACTCTAGTTTACCAATATCAAATATAATCTTAGTAATCAGTCTTAGTGTCTAATATTCCATCAACGAAACTGCTACCGCAAAACCCCTTCTTTTGTAATGAAACTATCTTAGCAGAATGGCCCAGGTCCAAAATCAAAATCTTGTTCTTAACAATCTACAGACGGTTTACTTAAGTTGGATGCACATAATACAAATCGATAAAATGTCCTGGAAAGCCATTTTACCTTCCATAGCTAGATGCAATTCTTTATCTATACAAGTATTATCACAAAAAATACCTTCCACATTAGCAAAATCACCCTTCCATAATACTAAACCCATTTCGTTAGTCATTTCCGCAAGACAGGATGAGCATAACTAATAACCTTGTATCATTATACCTTTATATCGACTTAATTACCAAGTTGCATGCATTCCCCACCAATAATGCCATTATGCCATCATTATTCACATTCCTTTTAAGAAAATTAGCCAGATCATCCTCATTACTCCGAAAAACCCTAAGACCCTATTACTCATCGTCATACGTATCATATTCATTTTCATTTCCCATGAATAAATTACTACAAAAAACACTTTGATAATAAATACCTATGTTCCTATTACTGCCAATACTCATTACCATTGTCTATAAATAGTACATTGTACAAAAATATTCATCAGTAATCTCTAAATTAGTTTTAAAAAAGCAAATTCATATAACAATCACTTAACCCTTTCCTTTTAAAAAGCTTGTATCACCTTGCCCCAAGTGCATTTAGCAAAAGCACTCTCTCCCATCCACATCCACCCAAACCCATGCTATGTTATATCAACAAAACCTTGTCAAAGCACTTTGTTCCACACAAGCTGTACCATCTAGCGTGCTCTTCTCCAAGGAGCCTCCATCAAGAACGAAGCATGAATCCAAATGCACTATTTAGGATAAGGTACGGCGTGCTCACCACCGCTCATTCTTTCGGCTTTTCATTATTAGCTAGCCCACGTAACTAGACGGACGGCTTGAAACTTGGTGCAACCGAGAAAATTTACAAAAATTTCCAAAAATTTTCCAGTGGTAGTGTCTCTTGTTGGACTCATCCACCACCGAAGTTGAAGCCATCCTTTACTAAAAAAATAATTAGTAAAAAATGGGTCCTAAGTTTGATCCCTCAGAAGTTAAGATTGGTAAGTTAAGAAGTCATTTAATTTAGGCAGGGCAAAATAATTATTGTGGTGCCATGTCAAGTTTGCTTGGTCATCTATGTTGGTGCCACTCGTGAGTAAGCCTCCTCTGATGATGGCCTGTTGACCTTCGTGTTAAAGATTTTAATGGGCCCGAAAAGGTTGACGTTTAATTAATGCTTTTAAAAATTATATTTTTAAATGTGTTCAAGTATTTTTATGTTCGTAAAGTTGATAAGGATTTATTGGTGAATGATTAGTTTGTTTGTTGAGTTGTGGATGAGGGCATGTAAATGTTGGGGGGTGCTAATTGTTTAATTTTGATTGTGTTTATTATAGTGCATCTAAGATGCGTTGGAGGAGAAGTTGGAGCGACGTCATCCCTCGCCCCTAAGATTGGTCCATTGGGTTTGGTAAGTGAAGAATGAAGATGTGATAAGTTAATCAGTGGCGGATGGTGGTGGAGGGAGTTATGAGTGTTGTGGAGAAGATGTACTTATGATTCTAGTTGAATTAGATTGAACACGCGAACAAGTATATTGGATTAGATGTATGGTTGACGATTGGAGGCATAATATGCTAACCGCTTTGGTTTTGTTTTAATTAATTTTTAGTTAAACATAGTGGTAACATCACATGGAATGATGTTCTGAACATCGCCAAAACTATGAGGGAAAGGTCAATGGCTAAAAAGTTGGAAGGTACTGTTAAGGAAATCCTGGGAACTGCCCAGTCCGTTGGTTGTACAATTGATGGTAAAGCTCCCCATGATTTAATTGACGCCATTAATGACGGAGCTATCCAAGTTCCAGATAATTAAACGTGTACTCTCATCAGTTTTTACGAGAATAAAATTTGTTAACTGAAACATGTGAAGAAACCTGTACTGTATTTATTTTTGTTTTTTATTGGTAAAAATCTCTTTCATATCTGTTATGGAAAGTGTATGTTGGAATTGGAATATTTCAGTTGAGTGTTGAGGTCTAGTAGAAGTGTAGAATTCGAATTCGGCAATATAATTTGTTTACACAAAATGTTCATATATAGTGGATTTAAATTTCAATACCAAACATTCATATCTTTTTCTGATTGTTCGTCACCACATTTTTGGAATTTTGTTGGGGACAGGTGTATAGGCTTATGCATATCAAGAATATATTTAACTCAGTACGTAATCCTTGCACATACGCACGACTAAACAACATCGACGATGTTTTCGCATATGTTATCTTATCTCTGCCACCACCTGTGAATTTATTGATTTTAGATTTATTAATGCTTTGCCACGATGGAATCAGTAAATGAGTAACCATACTAATCATCATAATCATGTTAGAACTTACCTTACGCTACCTTACTATATTGTAGCGTTTACGTCAAGCCAATTTTGAGACTAAAAGTAGGACATGCCAGAAAAATGAAGCATATTGCATGAATGTACTTTTTAGCAAGATCACGACAGGGAAAGAGTATGGTATTCTTGTCAATCTGTCAAGGTATTAAACTCCTGTAAATCAAAAATTTAAATGCAGACCTAGCTTGTTTTCGTAAAGAAAAAAACAATGGATTTTACACCAAGCTACGAATACAAGGCAGCCGTAAAGGATAAGGTAAAAGAAATTGAGTCACGATTAGCGTCTTTGGAGAGCAAGGAAGAAAGTGATCTATCACAAAGTGATATTAGCAAAAAACAAATTAGAAGGAGCATTTCTGTTGAACCTGGTATAATTTCATTAAGTTCTAGAGCTGCGTCAGGTACTCCTCCCAAACATATTTCTTTAGCTCAAAACATTCCCAGTGTTAATGTTGTAACAAGGACTGCAGGATTCATCGCAGAAGATAAAATACCTACAAATAAGCAAGAGGGAGGTGAAAGTAAGCACCTGAACAAACATTCTAAACCTCAACAAGCGAACAATGCCCCAGGCAGCAACACCATAAAGCTCACAATGGACCAGAAGGAGCATGCAAATAAACAAGAGCAACGCCAGGAGGTTCCAAAACCTGTACCACGCAAACTAATACAGAGGCGAAGCCTTCCAAATAATGTTAATGAAAGTTCACAAGAGTCTGATCCAGCTTACCTTACTGCAGGAGGCTCCTCCAACACCATTGCGTCAGGCACATCAACAAGACGAAGTTCAGAAGATGATGGTATTGCAGACATGGCTTCGGAATCAGATCCATTTGATGATACCAGCATGCCCTTGCCAAAGATAAAGGACAACGCATTTTTCCAAAACGATAAAGGTAAATCGGGAAGTGGGCAGTTTCATCCTTTACCTCCATTAAGTCCAAGGCGTGCATCACTTATCCCGCAAGGTAGCTTTAATAAAGACAGCCAAAATGACAGGCCAAAACCCTCCAGGACAAGAACTGATAGTACAAACAGTGCTGAGAACTATGTTATTCGACAAATGTCCACGGATGGTGACAGTGACGCCAGGCGCGGGTCCCAGGCTGCGATTAAAATTGACGTTTTGCAGAGTAAAGGGTCACAATTCCAGCAGACTGGCTCACCTGCTAGATCTCCAGTCGTTGTCAGATCTAAAATCGTGAGCAATTCTGCTGCAAGCATTCTGGTGATTGGATTTCCAAAGTCTGGAAAGTCTGCAACGGTAAGATTTCTGAATTATTCAGAGAAACTTTTGCTTATCATTAAGTCATGCGAAAATTGGAGGTTCATTTTATTGGATTGCTTATTCCAGATCGATTCTCTTGTTCAACAAAGCGTGGCTGAAACAGGTCGCCATAATTCGCCTCCAGAAATTGTTGAGTATACGGCTAAAATAAAAATTCTAGACTCAGCAAATCTTTTTAGCTTGAAAATTATTGATACTCCTGGATACTCAAACGATCCTACGATTTCTTCTGACGCTTGTTTAATGTCAACTTTAGTTTCATACCTGGAAAGTAAGGATGGACTTCGGGGCAAGCCCCCGACAATTGTTTTAGTGGTGCTTCGGTTTGATGACAAGCGCTTATGGCTTCCAGAAGATGAGCACCCAGACATCGTCAACTTTCTCAAAATCNTGTTTTAGTGGTGCTTCGGTTTGATGACAAGCGCTTATGGCTTCCAGAAGATGAGCACCCAGACATCGTCAACTTTCTCAAAATCATCAATAACTTTCAACAGCAATTGAGCAACAGCAAGTATGCAAATTTTATCTTTGTTCTAACCCATTTCCTCAGTGGAAATTCATCAGAACAAGAGCTAAGAAAGCCACAGGCCAAAATTGTGGAGTTAATTAATTTAATTCAGAAATACACTTCGTTGCCCCATCCAATAATGGTAGTTTGCGCAGAAAATCGCTCTCAGACAGGAGAAGGAACTAAAAATGTCAATAAATCCGAACATAACAACAATGAAGTTGAAGCTGTATCTCTTCCTAATGGGGAAACATACCCATATAATCTTATCGAAAAGATTAAAGTTTTGCTAACAAAGAAGGGTCGTGACTCTGTCGGCGAAACTGTTTTAAGGACTGCATTTGGAATTGAGTATCCATATTCCATAAAAGAATGTAATGCAACTCAGCGCTTTCCAATATTACCAACCTCCCATGTGGGGGTTCAACAAACGTTAAAAATAGAAATCCCATACTCATACTCCCATTTCACAACAAAGTACAAGACGACTGCTTGCCTTGAGAAATCATAAAATCAGAATGCAAGTAATGCAGAGCGACATCAACTTTTGTAGCCATTCCTTCAGATATATCCCGAACATAATGGCTAATAGGCACAAGAACAAGATTAGTTTCTAACATGACAGGATTCACAGACAAGCTTTCTTTCCATTCTTCACGAATATCTGCAACCACTTCTTTACTTTCTACTTTAGTAAGGTCCACTTGTTGGAATCTTATATCACCTCCGTGGAAATGGGCCTCCACATCATAATTCTGGAGAAAACTATTCTTGTCATTTTTCCCAAAAGCAACAAAGTCCAATCCATCCCCAGTAATCCATTGAAACACTCGTGTGGTTTCGTATTCACTGGAAGGCAGTATAAAGTCCTTTTTCATTGAGTTAAAAATTTTGGCTAGGACTGTTCCTCGAAAAGTGATTTCTATTGAGCCTCCACCGTAAGCTGATTTGACAACGTGAGTTCCCCAATAACCAAAGAAATCTCTCCATGCAGAAACTGAAGAATGATTATTAATATCCAAATCTGGTATTTCTTTTAAAGTCTCCCAAAATTGGGGTTTGAATTTCAGTTCAGGCTGATGGTTAGGAAGGCTTAGCTGAAACATGCGATATTCAAGGACTGCAGTTACAAAAGATGATTTACTTGGCTCTTGATTTCCTCGAATTAGATTGTAACCCCAGCGTTGATGCTGGCTTGAGGATGAAGACAAAGCGGAAAGTGAGTTTGGAGAAATGGCATAACGCAAATTCAAGTCTTTCAGTCTTTCCCCAACTAATTCTTCCAGCGAGTAAAAGAATTTAAAGCAAATTTCTCGATCGTCTCTAATTTTACATACAAACTCATTCGGGATCATTCCTACTGGAGACGTCTTTAACCCAGACGTGAATTGGAAAGGGGATACGCTTGTAGTAGCGTCTTTACTTAAGTCATAGCCTTGACCAATGAACAATGCTGGATAGCAAGCAGGCACCTTCAGCTGAAGTGTGTCGATAAGCAAATCCTTCACAGCTAAATTACTTGGCATTTGTCGAACCAAGTTGAGGACACTCACAGGATCTTCTGGAATATCTTGAAAGTTGCATATCTTCTTAGTTTGAAAAATTTGCTGGACTGTGAACAAAGAGTCTGGAAACTTTTCTCGAATTTTAGGACCAACATTTTCCCAGCCAATTTCTAACAACGTAAATATTTCAGTCCTCTCAATGTTTAAATATGCATGAAGTATTGTTTTTTGCATTTGTTGAACCCCCACATGGGAGGTTGGTAATATTGGAAAGCGCTGAGTTGCATTACATTCTTTTATGGAATATGGATACTCAATT
>JAHZNG010000683.1:0-15994 GCA_027744375.1 Orchesellides sinensis
CTGAGGAGAGAAGCCCATGGAATCTTTTAATTAACGCCGGATGAAGTATTGAAATGGGACGAATATCAAAAGCAATGCTTCCATTGTAAAGCAGCTCCTTACCTAAAAACACCATTCCTCTTTTCATTTTCCTATCTTTCCGAAGCAAAAGATTTCTAGCCACCCGAACTGCTCTAAGCTCCGAGACTATAAGTGCGGATTTATTGCACTGGTGAAGGGCCTCAATGCTCTGTTGAAACATTTGCTCAAAAAAGTTGACCGAGAAAGTGTAGGAAATATTTTTGGCATTAAATTTTGACGCAATTGTATGTACAATGGCAGACGGGGCCTTGGTTACAACTAACAACTCTTCCTGCAAGTTTGTTGTCCATGATAAATGATTCATGTACGATTTCACCTGGGAATAAAAATTATAAATAACAATTTCACCGGGCAGTTTTACGATTGCACGAAAAACATGCGCACTTAATTTTTCAACGGATCTACTAAAATTGAGGGAATTTAAATCTGATGAACCTATTCCTCTCTCATGGTGTATCGAAGTATATATATCAAACCCATCTCGTACCAGCTGATACAAATAGTGATACGGCACTACTTTCTTGGGAGAAATCACATTGTACACATTTTCGTTTTTGTACGCATTGCTTAACACCAAAGTGGCTAGTAGCAAACCGGCAATCATCCATCGCAACGCAGATATTCTTATGTGTTGGCTTGCAAAAGGATCCCCTTGTTCCATTAGGGCTTTAATTGGAGCCGTGAACGACTTGGCAAACATGCTTGGATAGTTATTTGATCGAGACATTTTCAAGTTCATTTGGTGTACGGCATACTCAATATTAGTCATGACAAATGGGACTAACACAACTACAAGAATACCAATGACCAACCATGTAATCCAATCAAAAATGTACAAAAACTCGTTAAAAGCAAGTTTATCCATTGTTGGAGAACTGCAGCTAATGAACCTAAGTGACTTGCTGGAATATGGGACATTTAAATGCACGTATTCCCAAAACTGAGGCCAGACAAAATGATCAATGACTATTTCACCAACTGGAATTTTGTAATGTGTACTTTCCTTGTTTTGTTTCTTGAAGTATTGGTACTCTTCGCAATAGTGTTCGTCACTTTGTGGATCTGGTTTGGAAATTGTATAATTTTTTAGAACAGCAAGTAAAGTTGAGGCGAAACCATTGGCAAGGACGTTTTCTTGAAAATTAAATCCTATGGAACCATACCATAGGGCTTTATATGGTTTTGAAAGGAATTGAACGACTAGTGTGGATTCCTTATCAAAGCCGTAACTGTCCCACTTGATTTTCATATTAGGGTGGTAGTATGAATAGAGTGCTTTAAAAATCTGAGTCTGATCCTCTTTCATCCAAATTTGCTGTATTTCGTTGTATCTTAAGACAATTAATGGACCTGTACTTTCCTTACACCAGGGAAACAGATGCATTTTACTGATTTTCAATGTGATTCTGTATGGGTCCTGAGGATGCGTAATTTTGTTAACAAAAAGTAGCATAAACAGGTTGGAATACACAGGTTCTCTATAATTTTGATAAAAATCCCAGTGAGAATTTTCAATTTGCCGCGAGTCAAGAGGATCGTTTTCGTTGCAAATAATAATGCGAAGGGGTGAAACTGAGGGGGATTTCTGAAAATTACTTCGGAAATCCCATATGTTTAAATTGGTTAAGTAGGGCACACCCCTATGACGTTTTCTGCTTACATCAATAACAAACCCCAGAAATTTAATGGGAAGCATTAAGCTTATGTCCACTTGGCACGTCCAAGGTCTTGATTTTACCAGGTAGCGAGTTAGATTTTTTCCGTTTACGAAAGTGCAATTGCTTTTGGCGTATATCATTTTAACTTTTGTTAAGCTGCCGTCAAAAGCTGGTTGGGGTATTGTAATTACCAGTGGCGTGAATGCTTCTATTTGCTGAGTTAAATCCACACCAATGTGGTTAATAATATGCACAAAACAGCGTGAAAATGGGCGGAGGAAAGTATTCAAATTGATTTTAAGTTGGTCTGGTAAGGGTGTACCGCTTTTGCGAGCAGCTTCAATTGATTGAAACACATGTAAAGGATCTTGGTATGATCTTGGATAATCTGTGGAAAAATACCATGTCTGCAATGTGTCGATATCTTTTACTTCTTGCAGGCCAGCAACGTTGGTACATGCGGTTGGTGAAAGTAATTTGATGAAAATTAATGTTATAAATAAGAGTTTCTTTACAATAGCCATATCTGTTGTAAGTGGACTTGAAAGTTTAAAGTTGAGACACAAAAGGTAATTCAGAACTAATTTTCATCTGGTTATGGAAGAATTGAGAATTGTTTAATCATGTAATTGAAATATACTAAAAGTTTTTCCAAAGTCCAACTTTGAGAAGTTCCAGACCATTGTAAATATATTCCAAGTATTATTATTTCTGCTTGAAGACCGTCAGCCCCAACTTTACTGATGTAAGCCGTTGGACGCCACTTTGGTGAAACAAAAAATCTGTTATAGCCTAAATGTGAGAATTTGGAATTTCGGACTTGGCATAATACAATCCAAATTATTCAAGCAACAATACAATTTTTAAAACGAAAACTGCCTAGTGCGTAGTACTACTGCCCAACAAAAAATATTTATGCCACATAGTTTTCTCAATAAACTAAAAAATAATTATAAGACCAAAACTAGATGCAAACTCAATTATGCTACCAGGATGGAATTTTTGATTATAAAACCAGGTTTAATTTTATTACGTTGCGAAAGCCTTATATTGCGGTATAAAAAGCTTACTAGAAGAGATTGAATATTTTCTTAAATTGAATAATTTCCTTTTTCTACTCCAGGTTATAATCCTTTTTCAAACTTTGGTGATTATTGAACTAATCTAGCGTGTTCTTAACTTAACTGTGTTGGCGGACAAAAAAGCTCAAAATAGTATATTAGTATCATATAGTAAAATCGACAACCCAAGCATAGCCTAGCAAGCAAGGTTAAAATTTATTTATTTCTTTTTCCAAGGACTTTTATTCCTAATTTGCTTTGGAATAGTCAGTTGAGAAGGAAGCTGTTTTGACAGATTTACTAGTATGGATTTCTATCAGTCCTTTTAAACCCTTTCAAGCTTCAATTTCATATATTTTCATAATCTTAAATTCTTAAACTTTAAAAATGTTTTTATAATGGCCATCAAACCGATCCGAAAAGCTGTTATAAAATTGTGTACATACCTTGACAGCTTCCGGTTCTTGGCTTACTTAGAAAATCTAATGTTTATGCAACAGTTCAACAAGAAGGTGAAAACCAACCCATTAACTGGAATCAATAGTTGTTTAATAACGCTCCTGATAATAGCACAACTGGTTTATGAAACCATCAAACTAGAAATTAGTAAGTAAGGAAAAAAGAGCTGGCAAATATATCGAAAAAAATTAATGTACTAAAGTTTAATTTGAAACATTTGTTTATTTCATATAACTCTGAATTTTCCATGCTCGCCTTAATGGTTTGTAACCATACATTGTTGCATGGACTAGTTTTTTAAACCTGTACATGTACATATGTGTGTGTATATATGCGACGCTTCGAATGCTCTCTGATTTTTCTCAAATATTAACAAGTTATCAAAAGGTACCATTTGCAATGAATACGCCAATTTTAAAAAATCCCACAAATTTTCATCACATCAATACACCCAGGGCATATATCATGAAGTTCAGTTTCAAAATCAAGCTGTAAAAAATGATTTTATATAAAACCACAACTAAAAGAATGAAGAGTAGAGTTATGCTAAATTTCTCGCATTTTGAAACTTTTCACATGAAGAAAAATTACATTGTTGTTCGATTAGGGGAATTTACCAAGATAATCAATTCACCGTAAAAAACAAAACCCAGGGTTAATATTAGAGAAGAATTATATTACAATAAAACCCGTGCATAATCTATGGGTGTTTTTACCTGTGAATTCGAAAGTAAGCGGTACGATTGTAAGCTGCCGCAAATGTCCTGTTAATTGAAAGACAGTGTATATATATTTTATACTGATATTTTGATGAAATATTCTCATTATGCATTATATTAATAGTTTTTCTTACTTTCCACAAATAGGGCCCTTGAGTGGAGACACTCCAGAATAAAAAAATTGCTCATGAACCGTGCGATCCTTGTTTTTTAAAATGGGGGACGAATGCAACGTCCACATTAGAACACCGCTCTATTCATAGCTTTCAGTCTCTTACATACTTTTTTCACTGTCCCTGATTCCTCTTCTTTATTTTCTGAATTGCAAATGCTTGTCAATTAATTATTAAGCAGCGAAAGCGAAGCTGAAGATGCTTTATGTGATTGCCATTAACGTGTATCTGTGTGTTCTTGTGTCCGTGATCACGATAACTCAAAAACGAATTGACCGAAGCACAAGAAATTTGACATACAGGTGGAACAACATAAAACGGAGGCTTAGCCAAGAAAAACGGTCGACAAAGAAAACCGTCAAGCACGAAACAAACCGTTTTTGCCCATGAGGAATATTTTGATGGTGCAACGATAAAATATTTAAGGGTATATTTTGGTGGTTAAAAGTAGAAAAGGATGCATATGGTATATTTGGATCAATGAATGCAGAAAAATTTGTAAGTGGTATACTTTGAGGTGAAAATCGGTTGATAAACACTACCGTTGGGAACAAAAAACGTTTTTTCCACCATTTTACTCAATACATGAAAAATATCTGTAGGGAATATTTTATACCACCAAAAAATCCAAGGAGAATATCTTGAACCACTGAAATATCTAAGGAGAATATTTTTATGTTAGAAATAAAAAGTTCGATATAGGGTATTTTTGATGGTCTTATTTACGTAAAAGGTATATTTGGATGGTTCAATGTAAAATATATGGAAATGGCATCTTTCGATAATTATATGAAGACAAATATGTATATTCTATATATATAAAATCGATTGTGGAAAAATATGTAGGTGAAAATGTGCCCTTGCATTCGCTGCTTCCATAGTACAACGTCTTACGTCAACTAGTTACCTACTAATTTTAGGTTTAAAAATCTAAAATACATCTTGCCTTTTATATCAGGCAGTTTACAAAATGGACAGGAAACTTCGTTTGTCTTGTTTAGTTTTTCCAATGCAGGAGTTCCTTGGAAGGACTCCAAATTACTTGATTTTGAAACAGCTCCTCGTGTACCTCTTTAGCTTCTTTGATAAGAGCGTTGCAACAGAAGCAATTCCAAATCCACTTGTTTTGACGGATGGCTCCCTCCATCCCTTCGTTGTAAGAATCTGCATAATTCATCATTAGAAACTTCCCAAAAAACTCGTAGGATGAAAATTACGGATGTACGACCAAGTCTATCCACATACAACCTGTCCTGGTCAAAACCTATCCTGGTCAAAACCTATCCTGGTCAAAATCTATCCTGGTCAAAACCTATCCTGGTCCAAAACCTATCCAAAAATATTTCATATCCACAAAAAATCTATTCATCATAAAATCCATCACGCATTTTATTCAACACTAGTTCATAAAATGTAAAAAGGCCTATAGGTGTTGTAAAACTGAGTGAAAAAATAATTTTGTTGTTGAGTTATTAAAAATTCCTTAAAAACTTAGCCCTAAGTTTTCTAATGAAAGTGGAAAGGTATTGAACGAAATTACGTACGTAAACCATTTCATCAAGCCATCACATAACTTCTCCCATTTCGAGATGCAAACGGTAATTTCCCATATTTTCAGTTAAGATATCGTTAAATACCCAAACCCACCAATAGACGTAATACATGAGAATTTTCATTTTAGGCCAACAAAAACGAAATGATTTTCAAGATTTGGTTTAAGAAGATATGCGTTTATTCTAAAATCACGCACAATCTAAGGATTTTTTAAAATTTGTGGCTTCATGAGAGATTCAATTTGAAGCTGCCTTAAAGGCGTGAAAAGTTGAAACGCGGGGAGCGTAAATTTGATAAAAGTATTTAAAACCTAGAGATATCTAATTTTCATTCATTACTTCCATTTTACTACTTTAGTCTGGGAATAAAGCATTGGGAAATGAAATTTTAGGTTATTCGAATAAATCCCTCAAGACATAAATTCTCCTTGGTCAAAAGGTCTCTGGTAAAATGTCTCCAAAGCAAATCACCTCCGCAGCAAAAGTTTTCCATTACAAAATCTATCAAGCTCTTTATGTAACACCATTTTAACTTGACATAACTACATTTTCAGTACCAGAACTAATACCCACGTTTAGTTTTATTATTATTAGGTTTTATTGCAGGCTTCTTGTGATTTTCCTACCATGCATATATAACAGTACTTTCATTCGATTTTCACAGACAAACAGATGAATGACAAAAGAATATCAATGTCGATGCTAAAAACCTACGAAAAACGGAGATATGGTAAAACCAAATATTTTGGCGAGAACTATTATTAAATGCATGATTTAGCTACATCGACTGGGTAGCGTCGCACAAGCAGAATACTTGGCCAGCACTCCCGGTTCAATTTGTGCTATAGCAAGGCATCCCCTTTGCTGATGACTAGCTTAAAGGACTTATATGTCGTATACTTAGCAGGTTGCACATCCTTCTCCAACACGTCTAGTTTAATTTGTTTAAAGAGAGTTTTTAAGAGCATCAAATGTCTGTGGACTGCACCTGGACCTGAAGAGTTTTACAGGTATGACATCACATGATACATAAATTGTTGGTGTCCTTCAGCTCTCCTGTTATACTATACACGTAATGCATCTCTTCTTTCCTTGCACTGTTTTTCACTTATCATCTTAGTAAGGGCCGGGGTAGCGTAACGACGACCAAAGGAACATGATTGTTTTTTCTCCTTCTTTTTTGTCTTCATACAAGGATCCATTATTCCATTTGTAACTGGTACCGGCGCTTGCTTCTTCACAATGATACTAAATGTACATCTCTCCTGTAATGTGAGAGTATTAGAATACAGCTAGCTGGTCCACAGTACCCTTATATTATGGGGAAGCTGTGCAAAAACATTATTTTTTTCTATAAATTTATGTGGTGCAAGGAGCAATAATTAGCTGCGCCATTTTGAAAAAAATGGTTCAAATCATTAAATCCTGAATTAAACCTCAATCAATTTGGGTTTCCTGAACTTAACTGCAAACAATGCGAGAGAAGTTAACAAAAACTTGTACTTTATAGGACAAATCATTGTGCAAACGTTGGCAAGTGTGTTGTATTTTTATTATATTCCTTTGTTTTTAAGAATTTTTGGACGCTTGGTAGCTACAACGTTATAAGCAAGCTCATGTAAATACGAAAATGAACATAATAATAGAAAAAAATCAGGCTGCGATATAATGCAAGATATTTTTAATAAAGATGTTTGCTCGATTATAAATTGTACTCAACAAGAGTATACACAACGTATTTGTAATTAGTCGATGTCAACATTTTTTCAAAAAACTCTTTCCTCTTGTTTTTAATGTGAGCTACTGCGATGCTTCCTCAGTTTGTTAGTTTCAGCAAACCGTTTCCCACACACCTCACATTTAAATGGTCTAGTATGAGTGTTCTCGTGATTCAGTAACTTATATCTGTTCTGCCACCCTGAAAGCATTTAAAAGAATGACAGGTCTTTATAAAAAGCGTCAATTTTTTGGCTTGTTGTTTGTTTTTTATTTTCCTTACGCTTCGGACAATAACTGCATTGGAATATGGTGCCGGTATAGTGGATTTTCTCATGCTTTCGAATCTGTTCGTTGGCATGGTACCCTGTATTTATAGTAATAGTTTAATTTTGGTCATTTAAAAATTGCAACATGAATCATAAAGACCAAATATAATTTTTCTTACTTTTCCCACAATAACTGCAACTATACTGGGGTTCCGTTGTTTGGTTTTTACACACCAATTTATGCCTAACTAGGTAGCGTTTTACAGAAAACGCTCTGCCACAAAGCTCGCATTGATACTGACGAGACTCTTGGCTCAAATGAAGTTTCTGATGACGTTGCAGCGTGTTCTGGCTTGAAAATATCTTATTGCAAATTGAACAAGTAGCTTGGGCTTTGACACGCTTACGTGATTTTGGTTTCACAATTAATTCCCTATGATTCTTAGCCAAGTGTATGTTATATTCGGATTTGAGAAAGAAGGACTTGGAGCAGCTGTCACAATCGTAAACCTTAGTATTTGCATGTGTTTTCAAGTGCCTCCTCAGTTCCGTAGGGTTGGGAAAGCCTAAAATGAATTAAAGATTACGACGTTATAATTTGAAAATCGATGATTATCAAACTGAATATTTTTTTAAATATTTTTGTTTGCATTTTTACGTGCTCCACAATGAGTACACACTTGCTGCCTTAGCTTGAGACTATTCTTTGAGGGTTGCAATGACGCCTTTGAGGGTCCAGGTTCATTAGTGTTTTTGTCTCTGTTATGGGTATCCATTATATGCTGTTGTAGATGATATTTTGCGGTAAGTTCTTGAAGAAAGAGGTTACGGTTAGTTGTTTTAAAAAATTATAAAAAAATTAATAGACAGGTTTAAATTTGAAGAATTAGCTTTTACTTGTTCCACAAATATTGCATTCGTATCCGCATCCCTCTAATCCAAAAGCACGTGGCAAGTGAGCAGTTCGTTTATGCAACTGAAGCTCGTCTCCGAAAAAATACGGCTTTTGGCAGATTTTGCAGGAATATTGACTCAGCACAGTATTTTCTTTTGCATGTTGACCCTTCATGTGCACATCTCGACTATCCTCGTCATCAAATCGTTCATTGCAAACAGGGCACCACCATGGAATTCTGGGCTTCGTAGACTCCAACGTAAATCTGGAAAGGGGCTGGACCTCACTGACCAAGTCAGAGTGATAACGTTTCCAATGCACATGAACACGTGTGGCGGTTGGGAATCGTTGCAAACATTCGACACATTTATAGGGACTATCTGTACAAAAATTACTATGAACAATTCGTAAATGACATAAGATTTTTTAAAACTAACATAAAAATTTATTACTTTGGTGGCAAAGGTAATGCTGGAGAAAGCTATCCAGCCTGAAATACTTGTTGATTGGACAAAGGTCACACTCAAAAATTCGATTCTCTAATGGAATTCCCTTTGAAATTCCTTGGGACAGCTCTCCTGTATTGTGAATATGTTTGAAGTTTCATTTAATTATTTGAGTAATTAATTATTAAACAAAAATTAATTTTACCTAGGCAATCGCTAGTCAAATGATTGAGCAGGCCCACCCTATCCGTGAATTGATTTTTTTTACACAGTGGGCACGAACAGTTTTCGGTTTTCACATCGTTTTTGCAAACATCAAGGTGGTTGCACAGTCTCTCTTTCATTTCTTTTTCAAACCAAAATTTTGAGCAAAATGGGCATTTAGTATCACCAGCAGCTTTTCTCAAGGTTCGCACTGTTGGAGTGTTAAATTTCTTCACCTCCTCCTCTGATTCATCCTCCTGACTCCAATCTGAATCGCTGCTACTACTGGCATCCCCACCTTCAGTACTTGTCTCCTCACTCGAGTCGCCTTTGTTATCCACAGGAACAATACCTTGGTTAAATAAGAAAACATTTTTTACCTATACAGTTATTGGTAGGTAAGTTTTAATAATAATTGTTTAATAATACGGAATATAAAGGATCAGCTGAGAAATTACCTGGAGATATTTTTATTTCTTCAGGTTCACAAACCAACTCCGGTCCTTCATCTTCCACACAAAACTCATCAAAATCCATGTTATTACCATAACCCTCATCTAACTCCACCTCCCGACTTTCCTCCTTAAGAGCAATTGGAATTGGAATTGACTCATCATCCAAGACCCCATCTACTTCTGCAAGGCTGGCATTTGTAGTTGTCATCAAAAGCTGGCTTGCCCTCAAATCTCCTTTAAAGAAGGGGTTATCAATCATGTTGCCATAATGAACTACTGCATTTAAAGCAAAACGTCGGCTCTCATCAGTTATTAAATCAAGCAGGGCACTTTCAAATGTCTTCCTCCTTGTCTTTCTTCCTAGATCTGGATTAACTCCCTCCTTAACCCTTTCAATAATTCTCCTCTTAACTTTTTCTAATCTCCGTGTGGATAAGACAATCTGTTCATGCAGCTGCCTTGCCTCAACGATAAGGCCACTGCAACTGGAGCAGGTCCAGATCCATTTGTCTGGCGGATAACTTCCTCCCAGCCGCTGCAAATAGCTTATCAGCTTTTCTTTCGGAACTTGCAACACATTTCGAAGAATAAATATCGCATGGAGTTGATTGGACACAATAGATTTTGAGAGAAATGGATCACTCCCAAAATCCACACTAGTGTTTGCAGTATTTTCGCTATAGCAGATTAAACATCGGCTGGGGATAATTTCAGGTGGAGATAACGAATCCATTTGGGCTTTTATACACAAATTGTATCGAATTATTAATTATTTTACAAACTACTTGTTTAACACTAGATTCATTGTAACTATTAAAACCTAAAAAAATATTTATATTTGCTTGAGTATATATTACAGAAAAATACAAAAAAAAAATTCCCATGAAATGCAACTTGTGTATGCCTACCTGTTGTTTTGTTGTGAACGAAAACATGTGTTTTTATCAGCTGAAAAGATAGCTGAATGTAAGCATATAAACGGCACCTCAATCGCAATACATTAACAGAATGTATCGCATCTCATATCACTTATGAATTGATGAAGCCAGTAATAGCAATCATATATATTGTATTATACGCCTGTACTTGTCAATTTGTGATATACTTTAGGCTCCTTTGCTTACGCTTTTGTATGGAGTATTTGCACATATGTAAGTTTACTTTGTACATTTTCAAGTAGAGTAATGCTGATAGGATAGGATTGAGGTAATAAACAATAATATCAGTAAGAAATCGATTTCCATTTAAATCTCGTTTGTTACAGTGTTGTTTATCAATACTACTATTGTTTATTATTACTTGTCATTCGATTTCCGGTTATAAACAATTCTCACACAAATCTGGGCCACAATTGCTAAAAGTTCGTTTAAAAATAAACGGTTTTGCCAATATGGTCTGCCTAATAAGTGAGTTTGGCAATAACCGGTTTTTTGATGGATCGAATTTGGCAAAAAATTAAATTTATTTGGAGTCATATAGGCGACGAATAAAAATGATAGGATGATAACACAAATTGGTCGTTAGAATGGTTTAAAAAATTACAAGTTACAACAAACTTAGTTTTCCAGTGGTGGAATCACCGTTAAACACTTTGATAACCAATCACAAAAATTCGTAAGTTTTTGGTCACTTTTTTTTACTTTTTTTATGTTACCTCTTCGCCCTCCACGGGCCAAAAACTAGGATATGAGTATTTTAACCATGTTAGAAACTTACCTTGTAGTTTTTAAACCGTCGTCAAGTGGCGCTGCCTGTACATCATACGGTTCTCTATAAGCGTCTCTTGTAAATCATAAGAGGGCGAAAATAAAGATAAGATGCTGAATAGGGATCCTAGCAAAGTGAGGAGGCTTCTACGCAAGCCTGAAAATAGATCATGGTTTATTGGAGCGAAAATTGCGTACCCGTGTGAGCTGTATGGGAAGGTGCTTCAACTCAAATGCCGCCTGCTTCCACATTGTCAGAAATATCATGGGAATAAAAAAATGTTAATCAAAAAGTGTGCTAATTAGTTTATTCCATTGATTAAGCCGAATTCTGTAATGATCATTTTTTCATAGCAGTGTGTATTTATAATTCCTCTATATACATATGTGTAAGCTCCCAACTTCATCAAGCAGAATTCATATTCAAGCCTCAAGGACAATTTTTGGAAATACAATGCTTTATAAATCAGTTACGCTTAAAACCTGGCTATACCAACTCACTATATTACTTTATGTACTCGTGAATGAATGATATGATAACAAAAAATTGATTTGATGAGGACTGAGCATGTAAACTTATATGACAGCTTTTATGCCAAATGCGCATGCATACAATAGATGCTTTGGTATAAATGTCCTTGATGGCTAAAGTGGTATGCAAAAAATATATCTGTTGCGTTGCATAACACAAATTTACATGCCCTCGTCTGTCTGCAAAATGTAGATATTAGTCAGAGTGCGTGTATCAGTGAAGCTGTGCAGCGAATTTTCTTTTTCGTACACTTTTTTATTGTGTTTTAAACTACTTTTTTTGAAAAATGAGTCAAAGGTATAAAAACATTGTTGTTACTGGAGGCAACCGGGGGATTGGTCTGGGGTTGGTAAAGCAACTTTTATCAAAGTTCAAACCGGATAACCTTTTTGCCACTTATCGTGATACACAATCCTCTACTGAGCTCCTAGAATTGGCTAGGAAGTATCCCAATCTTCATCCAATTCAGCTGGACGTCCGAGATGCAGATAAATACGGTGATTTTGTAAAAACCGTGGAGGGAGTTACTGGTGAAGGAGGGATCAACCTGTTGATTAACAACGCAGCTGTGAACAACGTACCTGACAATGCCTCCATCTCCCAACTAACCAAGGATGATATGATGTTCCACTACGAAGTGAATACCGTTGGCCCTGTGCTGCTCACGCAGGCGTTCCTTCCTCTTCTGGAAAAAGGAAGTGGAGGAGGAGGTCAGGAATCCGTTGTTTTGCTTATCAGCAGCACTTTGGGCTCCATCACTTGCAACACAGAACTACTTCCCGATGGCGTTGGGGGAGTTTATAGCTATCGCCTAAGTAAATCTGCAGTTAACCAAGCAGCGAAAACGATGAGTATAGAGCTCAAGGACAAACCCATAATTGTTTTCCCTCTGTGTCCCGGATGGGTAAAAACCGATCTGGGTGGACCAAATGCCCTTTTGGAAGTGGAAGAGAGTGTCGCTGGAATCCTTTCTGTTTTGGAGACAGTTGACAAATCTTCAAACGGCAAGTTCCGCCAGTACACTGGCGAGGAGCAGCATTGGTAATGGATAAATGTTAAAGCTACCAATAATTAATAAAAATTAAAATGCTGTGCATTTAAGTTATTTGCTCATGCTCATAATTTATTAATCTTCATAAATTCATGAAACACCTTTGAATTTTATATGTCCTCATTAAATTTTTTCCCTCTCGTCCTTTGTATGAGATTTACTTTGGTGTACCATCAAATAATTTTTACTGGAATATCCTTTCCCGCAGAGATCACAATGATACTGCTTATTCTTTCCAGTCCATATGAGTTTGCTCGTGGCGTCGTAGCTTCCAAGCGTCAAAAAATTCTTCAAAAAAAGAACGAATTATGAATAGAGGCTAAGGCTAGTAATATCCTTGTACTTTAATATATATTAAGTTTACTTTTCTCGCATTTGTTGCAACTGTATTTGGGCTTCCTCATCTTTGTGCAATTTGGATGTTTCTTCCTTATCCCTCCCCCACCACCTTCATCCATCCATAGTTTTTCCGTTCTGCGGATGTCTTTTGGAGTTGTCCTTTGATGCGAATTCATATGTCTCCGGAGTTTCCAGCTGTCCGTAAATTCTAATAAACACAAATTGTGTTTTAAACAGACTTTAAAACAAAATATTTTAAATTAAAAAAGATACATTTAATGTTTTACGTGCACCGCAGACTTCACACTCTCGCATATCCTTTGCATGGTGATGGCGTTGCGTTAACGTTGACTTTTTGTTGAAATTGAAACGAATAGCTCCTACTGCTGGCCGGGCAAGCTTTAGGTCCGTTCTCTCCTTCTTCTTTTTTAACTCCAGATGTTTCTTTAAAGCATAAAGGGGACACGTGAGTGTGCAATTTAAGCTCATCTTCAGCGGAATACGATTTTGAGCAGGTTTTGCAGGAATATTGATGCAACTTATCAGTTCCTCCGCTCTCAGGGTGTACAGTCTCTATATGCACATCCCGAGTCGTCTCACTATCAAACTGCTCATTACAAACTGAGCACCACCAAGACACTCGTGGAAGAGTGTAATCCGTCGTGTGTCTGTCATGGGGCTGGACTTTATCTAGCAAGTTTTTATGTAAAAACTTCCAATGTAGATTAAGGTGATTTGTGAAGGTGAATCGTCTGGGACACTGGACACATTTATACAGATTATCTGCAAGGCAAAATTGAATTGAAGGTTTTGAACATTATAAAAATAAAAATTAGTAGCATCATTTTATATAATTTTTACTTTGGTGAAAGAGGTAATGCCGTAAAAAGGCCTCCAGTCTGAAATATTTGTTTTTCGGGCACAGGTCACACTCAAACACCCGACACCTCAGCGGAATAGTTTCTGGTGGGTTTTCTGAGGCAAGTCGTAGTCCACCCATGCACATGTTTTTTAAATGATTAATCAAATCCTTTTTGTCTGAGCTGATATGCGTTATACACAATGGACATACTACTCCCTTGCCTTCATTCGCATTGTTAGCATTTTCTTCACAGGATTCTAAATGGTTGCACAACTTCTCCTTTCTTTCTTGGTCAAACCAAAAGTTGGCACACAGTGGACATTCCCGCTCACAAATCTTCTTTTTACTAACTGGAACAGCGGACACATTAGTTTGCCTATCTTCCTTTTTCTCCTTATCTTCATATGATAAGTCAGTTGGATCCCTTCCGTTGTCATTCTCACCACGAGGAACTCTTTCATCATCTAAAATTGCAGCTATGTGAATCAAACAAAATACATTTATATACTCATTAAAAAAATTTAAAAAAGTTTCAGGTTATCAGGACCAAGGTTATCATTACCTGGAAACACTTTTACTTCTTCAGCTTCACAAACTAGCTTCAATTCTGTGTCCCCTTCCTGGTAATCACAGTCCATGTTTTCATTATCTTCATCATCTGTCATGATAGTGTTTCTTTGAGAACCATCGATTGATCTGGCTTCCTCCCCTTTACTCCATTCAGAACCACCTCCCACCTCCTCGCCCTCCTGCTTGATGAAAACCGGAATTGGAGTGGAAGCAGTTTCGAAAACTGTATTTATACGCACACCATCTTTATTCCTCTTCACCATCTTCATAGCCAGCTTCCTTGCTTTGATGTCCCCCACTTGGAATGGGTCACAAACCGGAATTTCATAATCATCTGACAAAAACAAACATTTAATCCATAATTAATTACTTAAGCTCGATAGGTAAAAGCGCTAACCATAAATCATTAATTATTTATAATCTCACTCACGTTTTAAAACAAAGCTTCTGCTTTCATTTGTAATGACATCCACCAACGCATCTTNACATTTAATCCATAATTAATTACTTAAGCTCGATAGGTAAAAGCGCTAACCATAAATCATTAATTATTTATAATCTCACTCACGTTTTAAAACAAAGCTTCTGCTTTCATTTGTAATGACATCCACCAACGCATCTTTCTTCTTTACCCGTTTTGCTTGTGCTGCTGAATCCTTAACCCTTTCCACAATCCTCCTCTTAACCGCTCCTACTCTCCTACTGAATAAAACAATCTGTTCGTGCAGCTTCCTCGCCTCGTTGATAAGCTCACTGCACTCTAAACAAGTCCAAATCCACTTATCCGGCAGATAACTTCCTCCTAGCCTCTGCAAATAGCTGGACACCCTTTCCCTTGGAACTTCCAACACATTTCGAAGAACGAAGATAACCTCGAGTTGCTTATAGGATTGAGAATCTGATTTGAAGATTTGATCGCTTTTCGTATTTTGTTGGCTACGGCCTCCATAGCAAATTAAGCAGTGACTGGGCGTTTGAGAACCCATTCCAATTAAAACAGCTGTTTTGTCAGCTGATTATTAAAACGCAGGATAAGCTACCGTAATAAACAAAACAAGTAAAATGTTTTGGTTGTGTCGTTTCTCATTCGCAGTTCTCCTCTATAGGTAAAATACACACTACCTCTCCGGTGCACCCCCGCCAGCACACCATAACACCCCCGCTAGCATAGCACACCATAACCAGTTAAGTATATTAAAAAAATTACACAATGTTGGTAAATTTAATTAAAGATGATAATAAGAA
>JAHZNG010000684.1:0-16482 GCA_027744375.1 Orchesellides sinensis
TATTCTTTCAGAGTATTTCTTATCCACAACACAGCCGCATCGGAATAACTGAACTGACTGACTCGGCAAATATGATGATTTTGCTACCTAGTTCACCCTTTTCCATACAATGTCAAACAAGGTAGACAATAGACAAGACAAGATGAAAAGGCAAAATCCACTTTTAAATCCGCGGCCTCTCCGCCTTCCTTGCAAGCCATTGGCTACTGGAAGTGTACTCAATGACTTATGTACAACCCATGTATTAGTTGCCAATCAGCCGGGTAAAAACGTCAGCCTTCAAAACATGTGACGACAATCACTTCTTTCACAATCGTTCATGGGTTCACAGTTCACATCAAAACAAATACAAAAGAAAAAGGTACTTTTTACTCTTTTGGAAATTTGATTGATTAATTAGAAATTTTCTGGAGTAATCAAAGCAAGAAGGTTAATTGATTTTAAAGAATGGAGGGGCTAGGAAATATGCCAAGTTAAAAATGAAGCGAAAATTTGGAGGGAACACCATAAAAAATTAGGTAGTTTTTTAAAATCGTAATTAATCTACTTTCAACCTTCCTTCCTTGTTACTGTGACCTCTGACCTGTACATGAGGATATAGAAGGTTATTATGGACGACGAGGAGCTTTTGGCGTCACTGGGCACGAATGTTGTGGACCAGGCGTCATTTGAGGAAAAGTTTTTGAACCACTTGGAAGAGAAGTTGAAGGAAGCGGAAGCTGAAGAGCAGGCGTTGAAGGATAAAGAAGGTAGCGATGGAGGTGATGGGGAAGATGGAAGAGGAGGAGAGGGGCAAGAAGGTGCTGAAGAGGGTGAAATAACTCAGGAGGGTGTGGAGGAAGAGAAGGCGAAGGATGTGGCTACGCCAGCACCAGCAATGTCTTCGTTTAGTATTTTGAGGCGACAACTTATGCAGAAAACGAAAGAAGGAGAGAGCAGTTTAGGAGAGGCTAAAGATGCGAGGAAAATGACTGAAGATAATTTAAACAAGCGGAGGAAAGGAGTAAAGCTAGTGAAAAGTGTTGGGGTGGAAGAGAAAGAGGAAACGGAGCAGGAACGGAGGATAAGGAATGGGGAAATTACACCGTTTGGGTCTGAACTTCAAATTTCGGCTCCTTCACAGGCGAAGTAAGCAAATATTAGGTTAATCATAGATTTTTAAATTGAACTAAGACTAAATTATAACTTTTGCTTATAAACTGTGTTGCAGACATTCGTTTTTGGATCTGGATAAATACTTGAAACATCAGATGGAACTTCAGAAGGGCAGAAGGAAGCTTATCGCGAAAGATAAGAAACAAACTCAGGATAATCGCTTTGATGAGAGTTGGGATGACAAGTAAGAAGAAAAAAAAGAAACGCAATCAAATTTCTTCTGATGAAGAGGAGGAGCAAGATGACAGTCACCCTCAGAGTGTTAATAAGAAAGATGGGAGAAAAGCAGGCTCAAGCAAATACTCCAAAAAGAAATCCCCGTTGGATATGAATGTCTTGTTTCCTACAAAGAGGAAGCGGAAGGAGAAAATGGGAACTGGAACTAGCGAAGATCCTTGGTTAGAAATGATGAAATTTACTTAGACATTATTATTTAATAATATATGGAAAAATGACTGATTAATACTAACAAATTTAAAAATTATTGCAGGGATGCAAGACGCCAACCGGGGAAAACAGCTGCTGAAACCAACGCCATGTACCTGAATCCGAGCGATGACAGTGATTACGTTCCTAGTGACGATGTGGGATCGGGTAAAAATAAAATATTTGTAAATTTAAGTATGCCGTAAGCTTTAAAATCGTTGTTTATAACTAAATGGAAATGTTTTTGTATCGGGAATCAGATGATTACGAACCAGAAGCTTCCAGATCTACACGCCGAAAGAACAAGAGAGCAAAAACAATTGTGGAAAAGTCTGAAAGCGATGACAGTGACTGGCTTGATGAGGGTTCAGATTACGAGCGTCCTGCTAAGAGGCGTTGTAAGTTTCCTTTGCAATAACGTGCAAACGTTTGCTTTGGAGTTTCATTGTTAAGGACGTGATGGTTTATTATACAGCTAAGAAAGAAATGGACGACGGAAGCTATAAGTATTACCTTCAACGAGTTGAGAGCTGGAAACATAAGGAGACAAGGTTGACAGGCAAAATGCACTCATTTGACGATTCTTTCAAAATGCCTACCTACTTGTGGGACAGTTTGTACAAGTAGGCTTACAAACAAGCATTCATTGAGGCTATTAAAATATAATGGCGTGCGGATTTTCGAAGGATTTCATGTCAAACTGTTTCTCTTTGGAATGGATAATTCAAGGTACCAAAAAGTTGGAGTTAAATGGCTTTGGGAATTGCATCAGCAGCGAGTGGGAGGAATTTTAGGAGATGAAATGGGATTAGGGAAGACCATCCAAGTTATAACCTTCCTAGCAGGAGTATCTTGTTCAAATCTCCTTTTTCGCTTTACAAAGTAATAAAGTAATTCCTAATGGGTAGTTCAACAAACAATAAGTTGAGAAGTTTTAAACAAAAATTATCTCAATTGATATTTTTTGTAGTTACCGAGGGCTTGGTCCGTCAATAATAGTCTGTCCAGCAACTGTAATGCATCAGTGGGTCAAAGAATTTCACAAATGGTGGCCACCATTCCGTGTAGCAATTTTACACGAATCTGGGTCTTACTCTGGCTCTAAGAAAACCCTTATAAAGTCAATTCAAGACAGCAATGGTATACTAATTACTTCGTACGTGGGGATCGTCAATAATCAAGATGAAATTTTACGATACCAATGGCACTATGTAATATTGGATGAAGGTCACAAAATACGAAACCCAGACGCTCAGGTCAGACTACAAAACAGGAGATACATGCTTGCTTGTTGATTTATATTTATGTTACAAAAATACTTACTGAAATTGCTTTTCAGGCCACATTGACAGTAAAGCAAGTTGCAACTCCTCATCGAATAATACTCTCGGGCTCACCACTTCAAAATAATTTGAAAGGAATTGTGGTCCCTTTTTGACTTTGTATATCCTGGAAAACTTGGTACTCTACCTGCATTTATGGAACAATTCGCCGTTCCCATTACTCTAGGTGGGTATTCAAATGCTTCAGAAGTGCAGGTAGCGACTGCTTTTAAATGTGCAACCATTTTACGAGATATCATCAATCCGTACTTGTTGCGGAGAATGAAGGCTGATGTAAAGAGTCATTTAAATCTTCCAGATAAAAACGAGCAGGTTAGCAAAGCAAATCAAGCATGATTTTAACATATATGCGAGGAAAGAGAAAATTAAAAAATTAACCTCAGAGATATACATTTACATTACGATTTTGGATTTTTTCAGGTCTTGTTTTGTAAAATGACTGAAGAACAAAAGGCCCTTTACATCAACTACATAAACTCACGTGAAATAGAATCAATTGTTCAAGGTCGATTCAATCTTTTCGTGGGGCTGATCAACCTCAGGAAAATTTGTAACCATCCTCATTTGTTTGATGGGGGTCCTAAACTGATAAAATCCAACAAACTGGCGAAAAAGATCCCAAAGAATAAAAGTGGAATGGGAAACTTATATGAAGAATTAACATTGATTGATGACGAAGGTTCTGATATAGAACTGAATCCGAAGGATACCTTCGGGCATTGGTCAAAATCCGGCAAGATGATAGTTGTGGATACTTTGCTTAAACTGTGGCACAAACAAAAGCACAAAGTATTATTGTTCACTCAGAGTCGGCAGGTAAAAATGTACTCTTTAAATATTCACACTTCGTCATAGTCGTCACTTAGTCTGCAATGATTTAAACTATGAATTTTTAATGCATTACGTAGATGCTATGTATTTTGGAAAATTATGTCCGTCAGCAAAACTACAACTATATGAAACTGGATGGATCCACTTCAATTGGTGCACGTCAACCATTAATCCAACGGTTTAATGAGGTAGAAAAATAAAATATCTATGCAGGAAACAGATTACATCACGTCATTATTAATTATTTAACAATTCATTTAATAAATTAATGATGTAATGTAGGACCCAGATCTCTTCGTTTTTATTTTGACAACGCGTGTCGGTGGTCTCGGAGTAAATCTCACTGGTGCAAATCGTATAATTATTTTTGATCCTGATTGGAATCCAAGCACTGATATGCAAGCAAGAGAACGAGCATGGCGCATTGGGCAAAACAGACAAGTTACCATCTATCGTCTAATAACTTCCGGTACTATCGAAGAGAAAATGTACCACAGGCAAATTTTCAAGCAGTTTTTGACAAACCGTGTGTTAAAAGATCCCCGTCAAAAACGGTTCTTCAAGAGTAATGATTTACTCGAGCTTTTCTCTTTCAATGAAGGTTCAGGAAAAGGCACGGAATCAGAAGCGATTTTTGCTGGAACTGGTTCTAAAATTCGGGTCAAAACAAAGAAACGTAGTAAGCGTGGTGAAAAAGAACCTAACCCCAGAGAAAAGTCTTCGGGCAAGTTTCGAGATGTGCCTTATCTTGTCAAACAGAAAAAGAATGAAGATGTTGATGAAGATGACGAAGAAGTTGCCAAACAGAATGCACAGCAGGATGAATATGTCCTGCAAAGGTTGTTTATGAAGTCAGGCGTGGAAGCTGCCCTTCGACATGATAAAATAGTGGATACAGAAGAGGCAGATTACATGCTTGTTGAGCAGGAGGCTGAACGGGTAGCAAAAGAAGCGGCCGCTGCTTTAAAAAGGTCACGAGAAGAATGCTGGAGTGCGGATTCAGGTGTTGCGAATTGGACTGGTGCACACGGAGCTACGCGGCAAAGCTCACAAACTTCGAAGCCAAAGTTTGGTTCGAAGCGTACCTCTGGAGTGACGGCAACAGTTACATCAGATGCAGACCCTGAACCTAGTACTTCTGCAGCTTTGGCGACAAGTAATACAGCTGTACCAAAGCTTTTCTCTGGTCCCTCTTTAGACCAACCGAGTAAGGAGGAACTGATGAAGCCTATATCGTCCAGAGATTTACTATCAATCATTAGAGCTAGGAATAGACCGCTGACGGCTGCATCGACTGATGAGAATTGCGGCACTAATTCCACTCCAAATCTTAAAATGGAACATCAAGAACTGTTTGGGGATATCAGGAACTACATTGCATTCCAAGCTACGATAGATGGACAGGCTACCACTGCTGAAATAGTTTCCAGGTTTGGAGACAGATTACCGGCGGAAGAGACCCCACTGTTTAAGAAAATGCTAGGTCAATTATGCACATTTAGACGTGTAGAAGGGCAAGGTGTTTGGAGACTCAAACCTGAGTTTCGTTGATGACAATACTTCCTGCTGAACTGCTTTTTACGTTTTGAATAATCAGTATTATATAAAGGGGCTAATCTAACTATTTATCTGAAGGAAAAATTGTGATACGAAATACGGACTTAAGAATTTTTTTAACAATGTCAAAATATGGATTAATTTTTAGTGCATTTAAACACTGGCATTTAAGCATAATATAGCTTACAAAAAATTAAAATAAATCATGGCGAGTAATTTAGTTTAAGATTTTAAATTTAGTAACTTTTACTGTTATCCAAGTACAAATAAACACGTAAATCAATACGATTCAATGACAAAGAACTGGAATTCTGGACATTTTCACTTAATGCATGTTTTCATACACAAATGACACATTAATTATTTTTTGACAATTCTTATAACATCTTCGTCGTGCATAATGTGATGGAGGCCAACTCTTTGTGGAGAATATTTCGTGCTTGTTCCCTATAAATTGAAATTACAATCAAGATCAGTTAAGTTTTAGTTTAATTAGTGGCATATTTAAAATAAACAATAAAAGAAGGGAGCTTACCCAAACAATTGCATATTTAAACTGCGCAGCAATAGTTCTGTGGATAGAGTGACATACATGTTCCACCGTACACCCGCGTCTAAGGATAAGTCCTCCTTGGAAATCTGGAGGTTCACCAGGCTTTTTTGTGTAGACGCGAATCAGAGAAAGTTTTTCCCAGAGCATTTCCAGCAAATAGTCTAGATTCAGCTTCATGTTACAACTGAAAAAACAGAAGGTGATAATTTTTAGGTTCTCGTAATAAAATGGGTAATATACATAATTCGACAAAAGCCTACCTTACAACACAAGTGTTAGGTTTTCGTGCCAGCTTATCTACTTCTTCAATGGAAATCTGATCAATCTTGTTGTACACATAAAGGCAAGGCATGTACACTCGATTTGCGTCTATAACATCTATTAACTGGAAGTTTTTCAGATAATTTAAACTGGAATAATTTTATTATTATACTGAATCAAAAAATAGACACGAATTAAAATTTGAAACCTCATCTGGAGTACAATCTTCTCGGAACAAAACCTCCGCATTAAATATTTTATATTCGTGCAAAATCATTTGAACTAGTTTTTCATCGACTCTTGTAAGAGGACACGTTGCGTTGAATGACACTCCACCAGCTTTTTTTACCTGAAATAGTTCAAATTAAATATTTAATAACAGATTCGAATTACTGAAAACTATTGACATTGACGATAGATAAACATACACATGCAAGTTCCGCTTGCTCTACTTACTTTGAAGTATATATTAGGCTTCCTCTTATTTAACCGAATTCCTACAGCTTCCAACTCAGCCTCTAAAAGGTGTCGTTGTACATCTCCCTTTGTCGCATCCAACATCATTAGTACTACGTCGGCTGTCCGAGCCACGGCAATAACTTGCCTACCTCGACCTGAAACAAACAAAATGTTTTGAATAAAGATAATTCTAATTTTAATCACACAAAGGTCACACAATCAAGTATGTATATTCCAACCTTTTCCTTGAGCTGCCCCCTCGATGATTCCAGGAAGATCGAGTAGCTGGATGTTAGCCCCTTTGTATTCAATAACGCCAGGAATACAAGTGAGTGTAGTAAACTCGTATGAGGCACACTCGCTCGCAGTTGTTGTGATCGTGCTCAGCAACGTGGACTAAAAAACATTTTAAAAAATCACATTATTCCTCCTCTGTCCATTTTTTACAAAAATTATTGAAATGATTAACTATTATTACCTTTCCCACAGAGGGAAAACCAATCAACGCCACACGAGCATCTCCGGATTTAAGCACATCAAATCCTTCCCCTTTCTCCCCTCCTTTTTTAGAAGGTGCCAACAACTCTGAGCGATACTTGGCTAGCTTAGCTTTCAAAACTCCAAGATGGTATTCAGTTGCTGTAAAATTAATAACCAAATTCACATTTTCATCAATCCATTTGATTTGCAGGCACACGTAAACATATTTACTTTTACAGTTGACAGTGTTTTTACCTTTGTTTTTCTGAGTTCTCGCAATCTCCTTCTCAATTTCTGCTATCCTTTCTAAAATCCCCATCTTATTGCTTTTTAACTAGCACTACCGGAAGACTGTTGTTGTTTAATTATAACTAATTTGTAATTTGGTTTAACTTTTGTAAAAAAAACGTATTTACATTTAACATTAACGATTAACAATCAGTTAATTATTATAAGAACATTAAATACAACAGCTGACAGCCGATCACAAAAACCGATCCAGAATTTAACTGAGCACAGCTGATTTACAGCTGATCAGCTATCTCCACTCGTATTGTATTTACTCCTATGTTGTATTTAGTTAATTTATGACCTGACAAGAACTATCAATTCAAAATATTCCAAATCCAAACTGTTCGCTCTTGCCTTTCTTATTGCCTGATGTTCCAGTCTTTCAAGAAGTAAACATGTGTGTTCATACTGCAAATTCAGCGCAATGCCATAGAGTTTGTTGTGTTTGGGGCAATAGGAGAGCAGCTGCGGTGGCGCGCAGAAGTTAAAGTTAGCTGTGGATAAGCTAAGCTCTCTAGACAAATGCGAAGGAAGGAAGTAAAAAATGGAAGAGACCGGTTGTAATATTTTAAGTTTTCCGAACAAATTATTTAATTAATTAACAGTTGGTGAATTTGGTAGGTGAAACTTATCCATATTTCAGTTTTATTTTAATTGACGAATTTGTGAAGTTAATATCTTCTGGAGATAAGGTTTTAATCAAGAAGATTATCTGGAGATCATTATGGAGGCTGTGGTAGCGAACGTGGACAATGTCAAATTTGACATTGAAGTAGCTCTGGAGCAACAGCTGGGAGCTCAGCCGTTGCCGTTTGTTGGAATGGATAGTAAGCTTTACTTATAATATGTTACATGATATTTGGAATAATGGCTGATGCTGATGGGCTTATTGTTTGTTGACTTATTGCAGAATCGACGTCAGCGATTTGCGAATTTTTTATAGAAGGCTCTTGTGCAAAAGCATCCCAGTGCCCGTTTAGACATGTCAGGGGTGACAGGACAGTGGTCTGTAAACATTGGCTGAGGGGACTGTGCAAGAAGGGGGATCAGTGCGAATTTTTGCATGAGTATGACATGACTAAGATGCCCGAATGCTATTTTTACACTAGATTCAGTAAGTTTTCGAGATTTAAAATGATGGATGATGGTTTTCAGTTGTTTGCAAGTAAGTATGAAAGGTTTTAATGGGTGAGGGTTTTGCTTTGTTTTACAGATGCCTGCCACAACAAAGAATGTCCGTTTCTTCATATTGATCCGGAGTCTAAAGTAAGGCCGTGTCCGTGGTATGACAGAGGATTTTGTCGGCATGGTCCTCATTGTAGACATAAACATATTAGGAAAGTACTATGTCTCAATTACCTGGCTGGCTTTTGCCCTGAGGGACCTGAATGCAAATTTGTTCAGTAAGAAATAGAAACAGAAATTATTTGTTATTTTAATTTTGAAAAGTTATCGTAATAATACGTTATAAAAAGCCGGTAACATTGTAGTAAGCAAATATGTATTGTCAAATTTTCTCCAGCGCCCAGTTTGATCTACCTCAAATTGATGAAATAGCCTTGAAGGCCCGTAAAGCGGGCATCATATGTCATGTTTGTGGTGAAGCAGGACACAAATCCTATCAATGTCCAAAGAATACAGAAAATGAAAATTCCTATGGCATAAGCGCAAGCTTATCGTCAAGGAACGATGAGGAATCCCCGGCAGCATTAGGAGAAAATAATAGACAAATGGATAGACAGGAATTTCAACCGCATCACCAGCTACAAAATCCTCATCATATGCAGCAACAACAGCATCACCACCCTCCACAACATCATAACCCTCAACATCAACAACACCATAGACCCATGAGGGGTCCAGGGGATCATTCTCAAGGATATAATAATACATATCAACCTTATCAGTTTCATCCTCGGCCGCCATTTTTTGCCAGAGGTCATCATCGCAATGAGAACCGTGACAGAGAGAATAGGGGTGAGCGTGAAGACCAACCAAGGAGGGCGCTGGAGGATGTTGTTTGCTATAAGGTAATTGCTTTGTGATAACTATCAACTTTGATTAATTTCACTGTAAACAGTACTTTCGTATTTATAATTAATTACTTGTGTCTTTCAGTGTGGCTACAAAGGACACTATGCAAATAAGTGCAATAAAGGACATCTCGCATTTCTTAGTCATAAAGCTGGACACAATAGGGACAAGAATTAGAAAAAAGCTCTTAAACCAGAAAAAAATTCTATTGCATTCAAAAACCGTACTTGTATAATTTATGTTTTATAAACTCAGCCTAAACTTCATTTATTATTCTGTTTTATTATTCCGTTCAGAGACTTACAAATTATGGTGAAGTAATGTAGCAGATAATACAGTTGGCAGGTGCCTAATAATTATGTCATTTGTTTACATGTCAGTTCCATATTGCATGAATGGACGTACTGTATTTATAAAAAATCATAAAATTTAAACCTATAAAAACAAGTGACAAATGAATACGCTAACCATTTATGACTGTACTTTATGCTTTACTCTCGCATTCGTCTGGTTATATAAAGTATACTATCTCTCAGGCAGATTTGTTGATTTCAATTATGTAAGCTTTCATTTTAAAATTTGCCAGTCGGCTTTTATTGTACTTTATAACCCGTTTACAATCATTTATACATATTCGTTCATTCGATTCTGCAGGAACGCTCAGAACAGGGATTTTGAAATGGAATACTGACTTTATTCTGCCCTTTGCACCATTAGATTATATTCGACTTTACATTGCTAGTTTATTGTAGTCATTATAATTTATTACCATAAGATAACAGTATCAAATTCATCATGCAGTGTATATTAAGTAGGCCTACATTCTACATGCACTGCTATTAATTACCATTTTCTTACTACATACTACTACATAGTATTAGCTAGAACTATGACTTCATTAGGTACATTACAAACTTACTTTTAACAACTCAAGGACATGTTCAACTGTGGCCGATTAGAAATACATGAAATTAAGGGAACTGATTAAATTGTTATTTCTGTTTCCAATATTTTATGCATGTCATGTAGTCCAAAGGACTTCATTATCGTTGACAGTTGACACGCACAAAATGCTACACACAATGCCTAATTTAAAATAAAGTTGTGCGCAGATAAATTTAAATTTACATGTGCTGTGTAGCAATTACGGAGGTAGAAATGTAATTTAGGTTACAGCTTAATGAGATTTGTAAGAAAGCCTACCAAGGCTGTAATTTTAATTATTGCATGAACATTATTTTTCTTTGTTTTAAAATTAGCCTCTAACTGCTGTTTTGGAGCTCATATAGTTTTACATTTTTGTCTGTGTACGTCATATGGAAAACCAAATCTGTCTTTTGAAAACCAAACTTATCTATAATTCTTTGCAGAGCTTAGTTTTTCTATCTTGTTTAGTAATCTGGGTCATCCGGCTCCTTTCTCCGACAGCATCTGCAGCAAATCACGCAACACAGGCAAAATAGAAGAGAAAGCGAGCCACCCACTACAGAGGCAGTGACCCAGGTAATATTGAGCTGAACATTGAAGACAATAAACTGATTGTCAGTGGATTTACACTGCGACTCAGATTCGTCATGTGCTCCCGTTACATTGCTAGGGCAGTTTTGAACGCCATTGCAGACAAGCTCCTTAGCAATGCAGACGCCTTCCGGTCCTGGACATATGAATCCGCAATCCTCCCCCTTTTGCTCCAGCTTGGACGTCATCAAACTCCCATCCGGATTCTTTGGCAGTTGATAAAGCTCTGTCCACGAGATAATAAAGTTAAGTTTGGAAGCGGCGGAAGCCTCCAGTCGTATCGTTAGGGGACCACCTTGTTGCAGTTTCTGAGCGGAAAGAATAGGTAGCTCTGATGTGATTTCGGTTTTCCTATCCCCAACATTGGAATCCCCACATAGCGTCAGGAGTGGCTGGTGTTGTTGCTTTGGCGGGGCATAGGGATGATATGGGGAAATGCCCAGGGAAGGATTGTAATATACCCCAGGCGTCATGGCAGTTGTTGGCAGTGAGGGAAGGAAAAATTCCAACTTGGCATCTTGGCAAGACTTGCTCGATATAGCGAAGACAAGCTTGTCTAAATGAATCCACAAGTCCTTATCAGGATGTACCTTGAGCTCCCACAAGCATGACACAGGTTGATCCTTCAGAGCGGGATTGTAATAGAATGGAAAACGGAGCTTCCCATCCGCGGAAGGTCCTAACTCTGTTGGGCCACACAGAGGGCCATGAGTAAATCTGTAGGATCCTTCAAAGATGGGCACGTTGATTTTGAAATAATTGTTTAGAGCATGACGGGGATCAATCTTCAGGGTCACTTCCGCCTCCTCTCCTTTAGATGTTAGTGTAACGGGATAAGAATATTGCCCTTGGTTTTCTTTGCATAAGCATATTCGCGAAGCATTTCTGTATTTATCCATCAGAATGACCTTGTCTACCCGATTCTCCCAGCAGTTAACGCATGAATCTTGGTTATATTTAAAATTGACATTTTCAATACGAATCACGACCCTTGCAAACATTCTTCTCGTTGTAATAAACCTATATTTGCAAACAACGGGCTGTCCTCCAGATTGGTAAATGAGGGTATTCAGTGGAGAAGTGAATCTTCCTTCGGATGTATGCCAACTTGTGAAAATTCCTTGGGATCATCTTTACCGTCATAAATTCGGATGTAGTCGTTAGGGCAGTCGGAACCTATAGCGCGCATTGGACATAACATTAGGTTTTCGCAACGCTGACCATCCACGTTAAATTCTTCATTTTCAATGTGAAGCTTAATTGAGGGGAGACGAGTGTTGAGATAGTATTTACAGTGAAGATTCCTTGGATAGATTCCTGGATAAGCGGGGGACTGCACGTAACATGTTTGCATGCGACAGTCGCGGAATACACGCTCGCAATAAGTGTTTGGTACAACCTATTTTCAAAATATAAGCATTTAGTTGCTTGATTGCAAAATATTATTCAAAACTATTAAATATGTTAGTTCTATTATTGCTCAAACTACCTCTCCACGTCTATTGGGATACAATTCCGGATGTTGACCATATCTCAAGTAAACTTCATACTGCTGCTCAGCACGAGAATCAAACCGGAAGTAAGTTTGCTCTGTAAAGTTCTCTACATAAAATACAATTCGAACTATGCTCGTCTCTGAAATGAACGTTTGAGGTTGCTCTATCTCTCCACAGAATTTGCCAGGTTCTCTTCTATTGCTCAACGTGCTCTTTCCATTTCCGTCCACAATCTATCGTTATAAATGTCAAGCAATAATTCATGAAAATTTTATATACAGTACGCATGTCGCATAGTCACAAAATTTATTGGATTTGTTTACAAACCTGAACGTATCCATTCTCGCAGTAAGAATCATTTACTAGTCGACCAACTTTAAACTTAGTGAATCGAATACGGAGCACCCAGTCCCTCAAGTTTGTTCTAAAAGGTCGAAATCGGTAGTGACACAATAATGTCTTGCCATGATTCTCCGGTGTCACCTGAGGACTCGTCACTTCTTCATAGATCCCAACGGTTTTGTTACATTGATCTTGAGCATTACTAATGACGCTAGAAACACCTGCATCAGAAAACCAAACCATTTATTATATAAAAGTGTAAAAGTGTATATGCATGTATGTATGTAACATAGAAAGTTGGGGATAAGTTTGGTTAAAAATTAATTAATCAAAACTTACCTCGCTGTGAAGCAACAGGGATAATTATGAACAAACTTAAGATGACTATTACACTAATCATGATGCTATTACACATCAGAACACTTTGCACAACCCTTCCTTTCATTTTGTATGATAAATGCAATCAAACCTTATTACCTAAAGTTTATTACTGTTGCAGTCCAAACTTAACATAGCGTCAAGAGAAAGACTATGTTTCCATTTCGTTTACCTCTATACTTTCACCGTCTCTGTCCTGTTGTTTTGACTGTTGCAGTCCAAACTTAACATAGCGTCAAGAGAAAGACTATGTTTCCATTTCGTTTACCTCTATACTTTCACCGTCTCCGTCCTAGTGTTTTGTCTTTATTCATTACGAATGGAATATACGTATTTAATAAGTGAAATAACTCTTTCTCTGGGATTTTAATCGAAAAGAGTGAGAGTGGAATGTAGAAAGAAGTTGAGTTTGAGAGTGAAAAACGTATAGAGAGATTTATTTTATATATTCACGAAAAATACAGAGACTGGATAAAAAAGAAGGATTCTAGCAAAATAAAGCACAGCCTGTCAGTATTGATCTCTGTTCACTTTGCAGCAAATAAAGCAGAGGTTTGTCAGAAAGATGGAAAAGAAGGGAAAAGGGTTTTCACTTTTGTGTTGTATACACACATCACATCCTTCTTATCTGGATTTTAGGACGACGAGGATGAATGTAAAATGAAATTGTAATGTGGAGTTGGTGTTCTGCTGTTGTACAACTCATGAACATGATGTATTGCCTTTTCCTTGTGGTGGTACAAGGAAAAAGTAGAATGTTTTTTGTACCTGATATAAAATGCTTTTACACACAGAGAGAGGCAAGCAGGAAGTGTAAAAGTGAAAGTGGAAGAAAAATGTATACAAGGGAGAAAGCAGTACATATTGTGGATATGTACACTTGAGCAGTAGTGTTTCATCTCTTGTGTACTTTCTCCTTCTCAACGGCACACAAAAGTGAGCAAATGAGAGTTTTGGTTCAGCTTTGTACATTCTCCCACATACATCTCCATTTCACTTTAACATTTTCTTTTGTAGTCTGCGAGCTCATGATGGATTATTATAGGATGGTGGATGTGATGACACGGGATATAAAAGCTTGCAACTCTCTGGTATTCTGCACTTCAATTCATATAGATGCATGCATCTGTATGTGGTTTTTAGCTTGCTTTCTTTTTCATCCAGGAGACTGCAAAGATTCTCTCAGCGGTAGAGTCACTGCAGATTTTTGTTAGCTCTAGGGAGATTGCAATGGAATGTGAATATAACGTAAGTTGTAGTATAAGAGGCATAAGAACACTGTTGTGCTTTGCTATTTAACCACAAAAAGCTTACGTGCTGTAATTGTACAACCTCTGGATTGAGTGTATATAGATACTATAATATGAACGAAGTTGTATACAGTGGATGGTAGAGAAAATTAATTTGGATGCAGATGCAAGAAAAAGGCATTATGAAGTCAGAAAGAAAGTCTACTTTGGTATTACAACATTTACATGTAAATTGATGGGTTACCAACAATCTAAATATCAGTAATTACTTATGTATTTTATGTATAAAACATTTCCACAATTAAATCTTAAATAGGTGGCTTTAGTTTAATACTTTAAACATAACAAGACATCAGTGCATTTGCATATTTACAACAAGAAATGGCACAAAATATTTCACACCTCCATTTATGATTATTACTCCTTCAATCTCCTTAAGAATTCATATAATTAATATTTATAAAATTATTATTTGTAGAAGAGATGAGCATTTTGAAACAGCAAGGTTTAAACTTCCGCATCCTGCGGCGATGGCTGATATTCAGGTGGATCCATATCCACAACATCATCGTCGTCAGTGTTTGTACTCTTGCACACTGAATTCGTCCTCGAGATTGGAGGATGGTTCTCAAGCAAGTTTAAGTCTGGACTAAGAGTGTTCGTCTGCTTTTTTAACACCGACCCTGTCTGGGCTTGCAAGTTGTTTCCGATGGAATTCCGGACGCTGTGGGTGTACTTGTAGTAGTGGATCTTTTTCCCGTAGAGAAATAAGACAGTGAGGTAGACCACTGTCGCCAAGAAATTCAAAATGAGCACTCCAACCATTGTCACTTGCCAAGGAGTGGACACCAAATCCCCAAACATTACTGTGAAAAGTAGGTGCAGGAAGATGACGAGAAATTGGAAGCCACCAAAGCTGACCACTGACCATGTTAATTGAAATAGGGATTCCTAAACAAAAATTAAAGGGAAATATTATTGCCAATTCATAAAAACTGTTTTGGCAAAACATCAGAAATTTGGGTCTCACAAAGTAAATACCATTAGTACGTATAGGTGTCAATAATTGTTGATAAAAAATCATTGCAAAACAATAAAAATACGAAAGGGGCTGAAAAACTTTTTCAAGGTTAACTAGATGCTCACAGTAGTATTATCAAACCCAATTAAAGTTTACTACTTCATCAGTCTTCATAATGAACATGATCATAGTAGTAGCTGGAAAAAATTGCAGTAATTTTCTCACTCTAATGTAATATCCACCAGCATTTAGTACTATTCAACATATAGGAAAAAGTTGTCTTGTAGACTATGAGTGATAATGTTAATACTAGAACATGATTATGCACCTATTCTGTATTATGTAAACGAATGCTTATTTAGGGTATTGCGTAAGGAAAGTAATAATTGTAACGAGAAATTGTGTGAGAAAAAACGAGATGTTAACAATTATGAATATATTTTTCGTATGTAATATTTACCATATCCACAGCACGGTAAACAAAGCACGAGAACATTGCTGCCACCAACGCATATCCACCAATAACTAAAGGTGCGTTCTGGACAAAAATCGGATTGACATCCTGAAATTGAGGAAAATTTTCAAAAAAAAGTTTCAAAGTTAAAGCAATGGTATACAGTATTTAAGGTAATGATATTCGTATACATGTACTTATGTAGCTGTACCTCTAATCCTGGAGGAATTTTAAACGGCTGGAAGAAATATGAATGCATTGTAAGCAGAAAAAGGGAGAATGTTCCAAGCTGTAAAATAAAACATTTTAAATATAAACCTTATTAGCACATTTTAACTCGAGTGTTTAATGGTACCCGTATTTAGATCAGACTAACAGATAATAAAAAACTGAAAAAAAGGGAAACTGTTTTTCATGTAGTTTTGCAATTTTGTAAGATATTTGGACTTGGACACTTTTCATAAAAACTCCATTTTATATTTACAGCATTTCTGTTCATAATGAAATGGTGAACCAAGCCAATGTCATACATATAGAGTAATATAATTATTTTCGCAGGCTCAGATAAGTGATAGTGATTATTTATACAAACAATGTAATGTATGATCTCAGACGTGTGAAATTATATGCATT
>JAHZNG010000685.1:0-31738 GCA_027744375.1 Orchesellides sinensis
AAAGTCAATAGGTCATGGCTGCTAACGATGATTATTGTTATGCTACTAGACTTGCTTAATCATAACCCTTTTAAAACTTCGTGAATGGGAACAAAGGAATACACGAGATCTCGTTACTCTGTTACATATGTCTTTTTCGCCTCCGTGTTTGATATTACAATGTATCTTCATACCCTATGGGCAGTTGTAGACGCAAACTTGTAAAAACCAAAGAAAAACCCACAGGCTGCTCTCTGGCGTCGTCATAACCAAAAACTAATGGTTTCGCTAATGATAAAACTTTCTTCGTACAAGGCAGCCAATTATCTGACAGATGGCGAACAGTGCCAAACGATAAGTTTTGTATTTATAATTATGCATCAACTTACTCTTACGTATACCTAAAACCTATGCTTAAACTCTTTTTACTCACATAAGCTAAAGAAATCTGCAAATGTTTAATGTACGGTACGCGTTAAAAATATACGGCTTAGATCAATCATTCATTTATGAATTTTTCTGCAATGCACATCTTTTGGAGATCAAATAAGCCCATTGTGTCTTTACGAGTACAATTTTGGATTTTCCCATTCCCAAGAGTCCTAATGTTACTAAACTAAAGTTGGAACAAGAAATGACATTGCTCTCGTAGCTCATCGTTCATTCAACTTTTTCAATACACTTCCCGGTACAAGTATGTATGTGTCAACGTCAAACAAAGATACCTATACAATACGCCAGTAGTCATGTATAACCGTACTACTACAGATTCTCGGAAGCTTCAGAACCTACGTTAAAAACTGACAGTTGTGCGACATGAAAATGCCCCATTATCTTAAGAGTTACATTGTTTGTTAAATTTACTGGAACCTGAATGGTCTAATGAGGTCGTTCTACTGAATAATTACTTCATTGAAAACTTTGTATGCATCAGACAGCTTTTCCTTCAAATCAATCTTTACTGCCAAAATTTCTTACTTCGCATGCACACATAAGTTTATCATATCCTTTTTATATTTAGCTATAGAGAAAGGTCATGAACCTTCCTTTACCTACGAGAGGGCTTTTCCCGTGAAAATCACCCGGAAAAGTAATGCCAAAAAACAACTTCCGGGTGAAATGTTTCGTAAAATACAAAAAATAACATTTTGGTTTTGTACGGAAGCAGACGTAAAACTAATATTTTATAAAGCAAGAGGTAAAGCGAAAAAAGAAGAGTCGCGTCTGGCAGTCTGGTAAGAATATCTAGACTGATCATCATTATCATTTGGCAAAATAATAGAAACCTCTTGCAAATACCTTCTCGTTTAAATTACCGTTTTCATTCTTTTCAACAGCATGGTCTCTCTGTAATACATACTAGCAGCTTATAACATCTATTATTCAAAAGTTCACATGAAAAGTACATACATATTTATAGTAGTACAAATGAACAAGCCTGTATGTGAGTCACACAATTCTCTTGCGGGCTACTCGATTCTCCGCTTCCGTTTCCTGACTCATGGCAACTTTCTCTGACCTGCTTTCCATGAATAAGCTTCCTTTCTTCTCCAGGAATTCCTGGATAGGCTATGTATACACCTTCTATTACTAATCCTTTGCTGTACAGAAAATGGTTTTATTGGCATTATATTTGCCACCTAAAACTCCAAAATCAGAATTCCTACCAAAATGGTAATATTCGATATTAGGACATCCTGCCAAGCTCAGACACATGTGATCACGAGTCACGAGATAATTCATATAATTTCTTCATATTTCAAATAATATTATTACGCTATGTTACAGCCAACTTTCACGTGAACACTTTCCACGTTTTACTCTGTTGTAATACAATTACTGGCAGTCATCATCCTATGGTTTTCAATGTCACAAATAATATTATTACGCTATGTTACAGCCAACTTTCACGTGAACACTTTCCACGTTTTACTCTGTTGTAATACAATTACTGGCAGTCATCATCCTATCGTTTTCAATGTCATATCAGCTTTATCCCTTCATTTAAATAAATACCAAATTGAAATTGGGTTTCACCTAAAAATATTGTAGCAGTGAGGCGTGTCCTTGCTCTTTGACAGTCTTCCATGTGGTGTGGTATATTGCAAGGAAACCTAACCAAATCCTTCATGCCGAAACGGTAACACACTCTTTCGTCATTTTTGTTGCAAGCATGAGAAGTAAATTGGATTTTTTGCAACTGGAGAAGACAAACGTGGCTTACAGAAACGTGTCTGTTTTCAAATCAACTTAAAAGTATAGTAGCGATGCGGTTTTCACATTTTCTGTATATAACTCATCCTTATTTTTTTTCTGACCAAATCCAATCGAGATACACCTTGGATTAATTAAAATGTGCAACTTTTTTTGGATTCCAGCTAAACAGTAATTTGTCCAACTGACATTTAATTTTTTCTCAGGAATGGACAAAAAGGTCAAGTTCATGATAAATATGCTAGTTGTTACTTATGTTTGTAACTTGTCACTGGGAAAAAATAAGTTGACCAACATGTTCAATGTCATTTATGAGAATCCAGCAAGAACAATGCTTAAAATGATAATTTCCAGTGGGATCAATAACAAATACATATTATTATCAGTATCAATTTTGTATTGTTGCTCAATCCTCACATTAGCAGTAAAAACAAGATAATGAATTTCCAACCCTTTTTTTCATACTAGACATTGACATTGAACTAGTTGATCTGAGAGGTAGGCCCAAAAAAATTGACAGAATGTATGTGTGAATGAATGGGAAGACAGGAAACAAATTGACATGTCCTCATCTTATCCATATATTCTTGTCGCTGTTGGTGCTCACTACTGCTCACCAATAAAAATCTTTAAGCAAGTGATTGTTGTGGAGGAAGAAGAAGGGAGAGAGGCTGAGCTTAGAGAGATAGTTAATTAATAAAAAAGAGAGAACTTTGAAGGTCAACAACTCAAGCCGTCATCAAATAACACAATGTAAAGTCAGAGAGCACTAATGGAACCACACACATCATCATTTCAGCAATCATACCTATTTTGTTCCAAACTATTGTGAAATCCAATACAACACACGCTTCCAAGCTTCTCCTTGCCTTTCCTTGTTGAAATCTATCCATCCATCCAACATTTCATATTGACAAATCGCAACTCAAACGCACAAAAAAAACCTGATGAATCCAAACGCATCTGCAAAAGCGGAAGGAAGGAAATGGAATAAAATCTTTGCTTTCAAAATAAAAATGAGTCAGCAATTATATTTTATGACCATGTACGTTTGTCAATGTTGTAATAATATTTTGCATGTCAAGCCTTCTGATTAACCCATTCACATACATCATGCATATATTCTTCCATATATGAACAGGTGTACACATGCCACACAGCACAAAAAATATGTAATAATCTGTACGAACGAACGTGATTTAAGATCCATGCGTGATGAATGGCTTGTGTTAAGACATACTTTTTATCTTGGAGATGCGTATGCATATTATATACTTCGCTAAATTGATTGTTTACTAGTGCACAACAAGCAATATATGATGATGAAAAGTAAGTGGCAGTATCTTGTGTGTAGTGATTATGTATGCAAAAGGAAAAAAGGAGTTGGAGGTCACATACACACTGCCTATATTACAATTACTACAATATATGTTTTCTACTATGATTATAAAAGAGCTAAAAGCTATTTAATGCATACGCAATAGCTTCAGAGTACTTCCGACAGGGAAGCAAGTTCATCGTGTCGGAAGGACAAACTAACTCTGACTGACTGACTGACTAAATGAGAAAAAAATGTAATAAATCCATTTCCTTCCTCTTTTTTGTTCTTATTGCTTCATATTTGCATGCATATGTGTTGTTTAAAAAATATCTTAATGATTATAATCTCTAATAGTCAGTCATTCCATGACTTGGAACTTCAATAATGGATTGGTCTGGTGGCCCACTCCTCTCCTGAGCCGGTTGAAGGTCATTCATTTGGTAAGAAGTAGGTATTTTTATTGGAGCAAATAATAGTGTATAGTAGAAACAATGGGATAACTGAACCAGATAAGAAGAATGGAAGAAAAAATGAACAAGATCATCATTGTTACGCTTTAAAAGGTGCGTAAAAATTCGTTGTCTATTCTTGTCGTCCTCAGCAGCATTGGTGTCGCTTTGTAATTATCATGCGTATGGAAGCGAGAGTGATAAAGTATAGGATTTAGAGTCGAATGAGACATGCCGTGTCACAATGTGAATGGGGTAGGGAAATATATAAGCAAGTAAAAAAAGACGTATCATTGTTTGACATTTGATACTTTATTACATGTAGCTTCTATGATACCGTAGTACACATTATACCTTGAGATGCATTTCAAGTGAGATAGACCATTTCTGGATCATTGTCATTGTCACTGCCAAGCCTATCATTGAGACTAAGGTAGAGTGGCAAGCATACACTGTTACTTTAATGGAATAAATGAATTAATGCAATTTTTTATGGATAAAATGGCAATGAACGTGAGAAGGGCTTGTAATTTTATAATTATAATTATGATAATATCCAATTCCTGTTTAATATCGTTTTAATAAAGTCTTTCGTGATCCAAAATGATATGCATATTATGTGCATAGGTATAATTTTAGGGTTACCTAATTGTTGATACCAAGTGGAGATCACCTTGTCTTGCCTTCTTCTTTGCGTCTTTCATCCATTTATAGTATCAAATATTGATATCCTTCTGTTTTGGAGTGTTTTTGAGGATGAATTAAATTGATAAGTACTGGATATAATATTTTTACGGTTATGTATGCAGTTAGCTCTGTTGTTACATTAAATTTACAGGTTTGTTTACTTGAAAAATGCAAACTCAGCAAAGAATGGGATTGATGACATGACAGTTTATTGCGAAAAATTAAGTTAAGTTGACCTGTTGTTGTAAACGGATACGGGATACGAGGCATGCGTGGGTTTTTATAACAGCGAAAATGGCAATAAATGTCTCTAATCTCTGTGTAAACTGAAACATTTTATTTCAACAACAAAATAACATGATAAAACCGGTGTCGTAATATTTTTCCCAATAACCAGGTTGAAACATTGCTGAACCGCAAAGAGACATTGACAGGCGGATACGGAAACACATCTCGGAAAGGATAACTCTCCGAAATAAAACATGAAAGCACGCGCCAGACTTGGCAATATCAAACTAAACCAGAAATCCTTAAGAGCCTTCAGAATTTATACATTTCTCTGAACTTACCTCTACTCAACGCTTTACAATGTTAGCAAGCTGCGTCATAGACAAAGATATAATTACTACTTAGGTAATTTATTATCTCATTTCTAGCATGTTTTGGGAAATTTACTGATGTCTTCTTCGAAACTGCGAGAATTGATAGCAGAGTTCATTAGAAGAACACGCCTGCTTTGTTTTCTGTGAATGAAATGCACTGTGTGCATTGCATGACATTCAAGATGAACGAATCTGATGATAAAAAACTTGGCCCACTTTGTTCCATCCATGCATATATCGATTTTTACCTCTATAAAATTCCATTTCATCTAAAACACAACGCTTGTAGCTACAATATCACCGTCATCGTAGCAATTCAGTTCTGCTGTAAGTCTGATGGTGACTCAGACTTCTGAATCGCTTACGTGTTTTCTCTCTCGGCTCTTCTGGATCTGGCATGCCAAATTTTGTATGGCTGCACGATGACATAAGTGGGATCACTTTTACGGACTGTGAAGTAGCCAAAAAGTGTTATAAAAAGGGTTGTGCAATACTTAAGTGTGTACTCATCGTGAAATCCTGCTGATGATGCCGCTATATGAATAGAGCAATATATTGTATTTAAATCAGTAAGTTAGCTTGCACGTACTGTAATCGTATAATAAGAGGAAGTAGTACAAAAATACTATATTATGTATATTGAAACATGTAACACGTTTAGTCAGCAATTTATTAAGCCTTTTGCAATGTTTTACGTGGGTTTTTTTTCCTTTCCAGTTTTGTGTAGCTAATAAGAACAAATACGTATATGCTAGATTGCACTGGAAGTGTCAAACGTCAAACGCATTTATTTTCTGCATACACTGCTGTTATGTAAAGGCTTATTGATTTACTAGTGATTCTTTTTTCTGAGTAATCTTCTGTTCATAAAGGTATGACTCATCATCACCACATCGTGTGATTCTTATTTGGTTACCGCACATAATCAAAACAATAATTTCTACCGAATTATATTATAGATAACACAATTGCCATATAAGTTTGTATGCCTATCTATCTTAGGTATACGTTATAAGCTTGGATGTAGCGTAAAGGATTTGTATGCACGCTCATGTTCTCTTCTCTCATCAGCGTGTCTTCTTTGTTTCGAAATACATTTTTGTGGCAATAATAAAAATTTAAATAATACATAACCATCAATAAAGTATGTAGTATTCGCAATTGATGAAAAAATTCCACATAAAAAAGTCAGTCATGAATGATACACCGTTCCTTTGTCTGACTTGTCTGGAAAGCTCCGTTGTGTTTTTATGATTTATATTTTGTGATGAAATGAGCATCAGATTACAATCAGGCGAATATTTTTTGGCAGTGTTTTTAAGTCATTTGGTGTGGTGAAAACAAATTCTGCATAAAGCAAACAGGAAGAAACCGCTTCAAACTAGACATGTAAAAGCTTTCTACACACACGATTAAAACATGATGTCTCACCTCCTTTATACCGTTTAACACGATTAACTGGAATAATTTCAAACAATAACATATAATGAAAATGAGTACTATTATTATTACTATTATATTTGTCTATGGTACTTGAAAATCTTCCATGCAAATATCCGTAGAGAAAATACGTTTTGATGAAATACAGTTGTGACCTTCTTGTATCATTTTCGCTTTTGAAAATATAATGTACACAGAGAAGCTTACAAGTTGACAGGACCATCATTAGAATTAGAATAACATATTTTAGGTTGTACATGCACCATCCACATGCATGCTGAATAATTTAAAAGCAAAAAGCTCAAACTGTCAATTTATTTTTTCTGTCTGTGTTATGTATGTTATTTGTAGAGATTTTCTCTTCTTCTGCAATTCAACTGTCATTCTGTAAACATGACTTGCCATAAAAACAGATATATAGCAGTTTGTAAATTCATCTTAGTAGGAGCAAAACAGATTTGGTGCAAATTAAATATTTTTTGTCAGTAATCTTCTTCATAGACATTTGAATAAGCCTTTTTTAATGTGTACTACAATGTTATTTATATACGCTGAAATATTATATATCAATTATCGAAACTGTAAACAAATACAATTGTCAAGTGTTTTTCGTTTTGGAATTTATAAAAGCTAATCGGAAAAACCTTGTTGTGTACATTCATGTCATTCATTTTGTACAGCAAACTTTTCCCTTTGTAGAAGATGTGTACATTGAATTTTTGCGTTGTACTTAAAAAATCCAATTCCTGGTTCAATTACAGTTCATTTCATATGCTGCTGGCTGGAATGGCTCCGTGTATTTATCAAATTCATTATCACATGTATGTAAATTGGTTTGAGAGTGGAATGGAAACAATATTATTTCCTTGTATGGTAAATTATAAATAATATGAAATCATGATACAGGGAAATTGGGATATCAATACGATCATGCACCGAGTGCATGGGACATGGGAGCTTAATGCTTGAGATATATTAATTCGATTACAATAATCACACAAAACTGTGAAACGTTTTAAATATAGTTAACATTTTAGTTGAATGTAAACTCGGATTTGAATATGAAAGGAAAAATTATCATTATCGCAAATGCCTTGTTTTGTGGTGATACTGCCTCACGTGAATCTCAGTTAAATATACTTAAAAGACTGGAAATGTTCAGTCAGGTAACTTAAACTGCGATAATAAAGAAAGAATATTCAGTAAGATCCATTACCGATATATTTCATACATATACATACTTATACATGATAAGTTGCATGCGGTTAGTTGCAAACTTCAACTTCATGTGAACTTCTGCAAAGTTTTTTTCGTTAACATAAAACTTTGATCTTTGAACATAGAAAGAAGATTCGCATCTTGAAATAATCCTATCGCATATGTATATCGGAAAGTCACAAGCTTTGGGGATAGATAGCATTTTGTCATTTTCTGTACACATAATTCAGTTAAAATCCTCTGGTTTTTTCTGTAACTGTGGATAGATTTGCATATACATACATAGATAGTAACTTGTATTAGAGTAGTAGGTTTTAAACAAATCAATTAAAATTCTGTTTTTGTAAAAAAAATAGTTGAAATTAAATGTATTCAGTTAAAAAATCAAGGACATTGACGCTTGTCGGTTTTGAAACTGAATTCAATTTATTGTCAATCCTGATATTTATCTAAACAAAACCCATTGGATATACTTTCTGGCGCCCATTCCGCTGTCGGAAATGCAAAAATGAGGTCTGGAAACAATAAAAAACAACAATGATGAAGCAGGAAGTACCTTGTTTTAATTTTAAATAGCTACTCTCAGCCTTATATTGAATCAATCGAACAGTAGATGCATGTAGGTACTATGTACACATGCATATGAAAAGTATTAAATGATGAGAATCATGGAAGCAATTTTTCATACCACTATAAGGAAAAAGGAAGTTTCTTAGAAAAATTCACATGGAGCATGCTTAATTTTTTTGGTAAACAATTTAAAAAACAAAATGTCCGTCTGTATACATTTAAGTCATGTGAGACGTTTTCAGTAATCCATAAATAAGCAAACCGATTCTAATTCACACTTTTTAAATGAATGCCCTAGCACCATGTCCTATGTACATGTACGACCAAAGTTCATCTTTGCTTAAAAATCAATCATCGTCAGTCATCGATTCGTCACACAAAAAATCTTGTGCTCTGCTCAGGTAAATAACCGCATATGAAGCAATATTTGTATGTAAAATACACTTATGTACTTCTGCTATGCTTATTCTACTCTTTCTTGGAAATTCCCGAATTCCCTTCCAAAAAAATGCATGTGACTTATGGTTCCTCTTCCATTTACAAGAAAATTAACGGAGAAACATGAACAAGGCATAATAACTCTTGCTTGAGAATACGCAGTAGCGCACCCTCATTATGTTTACATTACGTTGCAATTCATTTAGGAAAAATAGAGCACACAGATCGTATTCGCAACTCAGACAAATAAACAGACTAGCAAAACAAGACATACATGACAAGGAAAGTCCTGAAGAAGCTGCATGAAGTATGTTTGAAGAAGAGATCATTCAAGAAACATCTTGCAAGGATGCGAAAATGGGATGCGACGCAAATTGTCGTCATCATGAGACCTAGCCTAACCAAATAACTGTAAACATGTTTTCTTTAGGTAATTACTTTTCTGCATATGTGCATAGTGCATAGGTATATACAGCATATTGACATGTGTTATGTCAAAAGAATACATGTATAGATAGGAAATATAAGATGATGATCCTTTCCGTTTCAAAACTGCGACTTAAAACATGGAAAGGGCGAGAATCACTCAAGGTAGCAAAATTTTTTAAAGTCTATTAATATCGATTTAAATTCGCAATTTCCGAACATTATACGCAGTTACTAACTGTTTTTTAAAAAGGGGAAGTAATTTAGCTTGGGTAAACAAACAGTGGTTCCCAGTTCCCACTGTGAGTTGCTCAACGTGCAATTTATGATTTTACCGATAAAAAAAAGACAGAAGGTCAGTGAAGCATGCATGTTTGTATAGAAAAGGAAAAAATAGAAGATAAAAAGTATAAAGATGAAGGAAACAATAGTACGGAACTTCCATTAAGTCTTTGTTTATTTTTGTATGTTTTCCACATTACAATATCATTATGGACCGCATTGTAGAATCAGGAAGGATAAAATTTAATACTAAAATTGATGCTTTATCTAAAAGCAAAAAAATTTATAATGGCCAGTCTAATTTTCTAAATTATATTGAGCATATTAAGAAAAAACCATGAACTTAACTTACTTCAAAGCTATACAACCCCATTAGTGACTTTCTTGGGCAAACATAATATTACCTAGATTATAAATTAGGGCTAGGCGCATGGGCACATGACCTCACTCACAAAAAAATCTTTGCCTGTTATCTACTGTGCTGCTTTGCAATGTAAATGTATGGCGTGTTTACAATAATTCAGTTTGGTATGCATATCAAAAGCTAAGTTAGAAGGAGCAGCAACGGCGGCATTCCATTCAGATTTTACCTTGACAAAGTAAAGAATAGTCGCAGCGGAATAAAATGGTTCACTTAAACTAAAACTTCTTTCTTGTCATTCCACTTTTTATGCAGTAAGCTTTTATAAAGCCAAGTTAGTCAGCAGAAAGTTAAGCAAGACAAAAAGGGCAGAGGAAGCTCTAGTAAAATCCTATATTATGTGAAAGTAAAGAAGTCTTGATAAAATGATGTAGTGTTAAAAAATGCCCTGCATTCCAGTCAAGGTTTTCTCGACCAATTTTTTACTCTACCTTCCTCAAGCAAGCTAAGCCCGCATGTCCTTATTAACAGTATATATGCAAAAATGTACTTAGTCTGCGGAAAAGCTAATTTAGCCAATTGGGACGGTTTACCTTGAAATGAAGTTTCAAGAAGTTTACTTCTGTTTTTGCATATTATTGCAAATGGGCTATTCTACGGCATCAATGCAATGGTTTGATGTGGCTTTAAGCTAGTTTTTGCTTCTTCCTTCCAAATTCCTTTTCTAGTAGAGGAATGTTATATTATCCACTTAAGCGTTCATTTATTCTCTTCCCACTAACATAACATGACTTTTGGTGTATGCCTAGGAAATCCACCTTTTCTTGCATTAAAGACGTAGTAGGAAAGTGTAACTATATCTTTGTGTTATATAGTAAAAGTGTCTTGTCGATTTTTGGTTAGTCAAACAGGGTTCGTTGGCCCTCTTTAACTTAGTGAAAAGCCTGAAGGGAGGTTTTCATTCTAAAAAGTCGATATACGATAATCACAATATATAGGCTATGTTCATAGCAAATACTATATATATATATATATATATTATTTATATATCTGCGTTAGTGTGTAATGAACTCATTCTTGTCTTGATATTCGGAATGCGCCTTGCATGACCACCACCACCGCTGCATTCATTCATACGCATATACCCACTCATTACGTTACGTTATGCACAAAAAGCGTCTATATATATGCAAGTATACCTGGACATTTCTCATTAATGATTAAGTTTATTTTTCCTTCGTACAAATATACTCTGCTTAGCTTCTATGTAAATGTATATTGCAAAAAGGCAGTATAAGAATACATCTTTTGCCACTTAAAAAAGTAATACTCCTTTTTGTGAAGGTTACTCGCTCCAGGCAAATAAAACTATGTAAATGTTCATGAATTTACAACTTTTTTTGTTACGCTGCTGCGATTATCATGACATACGGCTTGCATTTTACATACACGGATGGGTACACATTGACTTGAACAAGCAATTTGTGATGTGCGATGTTCAAGGTTGAAAAAGAGGCAGTAAAAAGTAGGAATCAATGTCCGCTCATCCTCTGTAGCAAAACAACAACAACACCAGAATAACGAGTCAAGTTGATTCAAATCCAAATGAAAAGGCAGAAAAAGCCACAACAAAGCCATGCTTATTTCTCTATACCATTCATCCCGCTTGATTTTTTACAAGTATAAAACTAGAGCAATGATCTGCTGGATATACATTTTTAGCAATCTGAAGGTGATGGTAAATACGTAATGATAATTATGGAATCCGGTTTTTGAATCTTGTTGATAGTTGATATGTGGTTATGATATTTTTATACAGACAGAGAAACTCCAGTTTAATGCTGGTAAAATCTGAACAGCTCATTGCATCAGCCACCTTATCTTCTCCTTAAATACGTGCGCTTGTGTTTAATTGGATTAGAATGAATGTAGCTAGGCATCGCATGATTTCTTTTCAAAACATTAGAATATAGTTGGCGACAGGCATTGGTGTTGTAATATATAGAATAGGGATTGAGCACATGTATAAACAGATCACGACGTTTTGTAGTAATTTAGTGGCATTTTTAGTGCGTCGTAGTAAATGTGGTCTGGTTACTGGTTATGTGCTCAAGTATTTTTACTGTGTATAATGTACATCACATAAAAGAACGTAGTTTGGGAATCGGTACATAACCTCAAAAACGAAGCCGGTGCACTGTACTGACTGATGCATAGGATATGTTATGCTTAAGAACTATATGCATAATCCAATAGAATAAACTGATAAAAGCTTGGTATGATCACATTCCTTCAAAATGACAGTACATGACAAGACAAGAGTGTAAAAGATAATATGGGGATCAGCTTCTGTAGCTTTATGGCTGAAAAAACAAACCAAAATGAATGAACCAAGCTATACTGATTTGTTCATGTGTACCTATATATAACTTACACATTTATATGCAAAATATTTTATGCTCGTCATATATGCATACATTGTTAGACAGATTCATGTATAAAATGATAGACAGGGACTCGTTACATTTTTTGGTGTGAGTGGGTAAAAAGAGGGAACTTTTACCAAAGCAAAGTCAAAGTAAGACGCAAAATATCCTAGGAGGTTTTGACCTGCGAGCGAAAAAAATAATGGAATGCATAAAAAACTGTATAATAGTCAGTCATTTAGATATGTGTATACCTGGAATCTGGTTTGGAAATAACTAAATAAGATTGTATCCACCAACATACAAAAATAAGTATACCATACTATAAGACAAAGAAAGAGTTGCAGCAACGCAACAGATTTATTATACAGGATATACCTATGGTTTATGCATAGCGTTGATGATGATGATTGTCTGCAAAGGATAAGAACCTCTGGCTGTGAGCAAGCAAATAAAACCTGATTTTTGCAAACATGAGATTTTCCCTTGTTCTTTCATCATATTATGTATAATGCACATTTCCCAATCAAACGTAGTTTTCTGCAGGGAAATGCCATATGCCATTTGGCATGTGGAAATAAGAAAAGCATGGATTGGCTTAAAAAATGTATGGCGGCATATGTACATATATCTTATAGTCTCATCTTTAAAGATACACATTTCCATGTTATCAACATGCATCATGGACCATGGACAGAAGAGCAGACGAGACAAGATTTTTGGATACAATGCCATGTGGTACAAACCGCGTCGTATCTTTTTTAACGTAAAAGATTCATGCGAGGCAGGGTTCGACATGGGGCGGGACTTTGCTAAATTTTATGTCCCAAGTCCCCAATGTGTCCAATGTGTCCGAGGCAAATGGGGCACCTTGGGAGTTGGAAATACAAGTGGGTATATGGAAAGGGGCATGGGACATGCCGCGAGCAATGTCCCAAGTCCCAAATGCGTCCAATGCGTCTGGGGCAAATGCGGCGGACGGTCGAACCCTGATGCGAGGTCTTTGTTTTATGCAGATTTTTCGGTATGAACTATCTCATGACGTGGGTATATATTTTCCTAGTTTCTCCTTGAGAAATTCATCTCAAAACCAAAAAAGTTGAAAGCTCTGATGAAATAATTAATGAAGAGAGATACGATATGAAGAAGGAGGGCCACGTTGCCTACTTTTAGATGACTTTCCATGTGACACCACATCATCATGACTGTGACCACGTTGTCTCGATTCTTGGAACAGTTTGCAGTATTCGTGATACACTAGTAAAAAAGAAAACAGAGACACGTTACTCTTTTGTGTACTATGCGTTATATTACACTTTACACACGTCAATATAGGGATAGTCTGACTTGTGTGGAATTTAGAATATATTTTTAGTACATAAAAAATCCAAGTTTTGCACACGACTGAATACTTGATTCAATTTAATGAGACATCTTAATAAAAAAAAAATTCTGTCGAAAGCAGAGTTCAAGGAAATCGATGGCCTCTGCCTTTTCTATCATTTAAATGATAAGAACTTAGACTACTTTTAACTAATGTGTTTTTGTGACACGGGTCATGCAATATGTGACGTCGTAGTACACTCTGGACATAAATGATAGTTGATTATAGGCATAGGTTATTTTCTCGCATTTATGTTGACGCTGCATGTTTTACAAGGATGATGCGGATAAAATAGTAAATTTACCTATGAACTTGTAGTAATATTTTTGAACATTAGGCAACCTCCTCTAATCCTTGATTATCTGATGTATCTGTGATATATTTATTATAAAAACAAGTTGTTGCAACAAATTTTTTACAAGCTTTTTACCCAAATTTTTATTGCTGACAATGTTGTATTTTGGTGCAGAAATGTGTTTGAATTTAAATATTAGCTTAATTACTTTTTATGCGGTGTTGTGACATTTGTAATACTAAATAAGTGCATTTTTTCAAGGAATCTTATACTTGTATAGAATTGTCTACATAGTTATATGTATAGAGTAGGACATAAAGAGTAAATAAGCGTATAATTTTATTTAAATGAAGATGGCCAACGAATGACGAAGGTGAAATAGAAATGGCATAATGCATTAGCAGATCATGTTTTACAAAAACGACCTTGGTTCTCGGTTTTGGGATGGGTACGTCTGCAACCGAGATTCATTCAGTTAGTAAAAATGCAAGGATTTATGACTGGAACTAGTTGAAAACTATTTAAACAGATAAAAAATAAGGGGAAGCGGTGAATTTAGGAGTATGTGTCCTTCAAGAGAAAATGCTGAAGTGTCAAAAAATGTTATGAATGACGGGCAGCGGTCCGTATTTAATACAGGAAGTGAGCTTGTAAAGATACATACATACAACTTGTAAAACCAGTATACTACACACGACGGCCTTTTAAATGACACATGATGCTTTCCAAATGTTGCAAAAGTAATAAACCTTGTTTGAGGTATGGATATTTACGGAGTTAGTATAGTAGTAAGTATGAGAATGTTACAAGATGGTGGCATTTACTTTGGACCGACTTTGCAGACACAAACACATCAGATCATCATGTCTTGCTAGCAATTCTGATTCTGACAAGGGCATGATAGACTGGAGAATTATACTATGTCGAGTTGGACGGATTCTATAAAATCCAATTTGCCACGTAATGGGGATCGTATGTAGTAAAAATTAGTGTTTTATTAATGCCATCTCATGGATGTCAGTTTAAAAATGAATCATCATTGAAATCTGTTCAAACACGGAAAAGTACAAGGATGTGCGATACATAATGCATACAGTAATTTTTAAAAATAAAATGAATAGGATTTACCCCAAAAATGAGATCATTCTGCTAATAATTTAATAGCGCACACAATCGAGCACACCTGCTAACATAAATACCAAACAAATCTAGACTACAAAGAGTTTCAGATTGGAATTCCGTGATTGGCTATACTGACACTATTACGCTTTTTCAGGCATGTGGAGCAATATTTCCTTGAAACGTCTTTGTTTTTGAATATTTAAGTTAACCTGTTTTATCATGGTATTTATTGTGACGGACTTTGCTTGACGTAAATTCGGTATGGCTCTTGATGAAGTATGCATAAAAGTCTGAAATACTTCATGCAAGTTTTTATGAATGAATTATCGTCAGCCATAGCTCGCCAAACTGAATTCACATAACCAGATTTGCGACAGCATTGTAATATTTTGATTGCAGTTTGCAGCCTGATAAGTAAACGTACCAAGTACCAAACACAAGCAAATCAAGATAAAGATCTCTTCAGACTTGAGCTAAACCCGTCATCGAAAGTTGATTACTGGAGAAGAATGTAAACCTGCGTAGGTAAAAATTGTACCACGTAAATACAATATTTGCGAACGTATTTCTAGATACTTTCTCTAAAAACACTTGAACTGGAATGTTCAAAAACACTCTTCTGCAGGATGTTGAGAAATATGTCATCATATCAATCCATTCCGCGTCATCTTATTGTTTGGCATTTACACTTCAAATATATTGAATAACCTATGTACCTTACTTGATGCAATGCAATAATGCTGTTATCGATACACTTCATTGACGTACGTACTTATACATAGGTAAGTTTTGTAGTGCATGTATTTATGCATTATTAGGGCAAATATCGTTTATGAAAGAATTGTGCAAGACCTTTGTTTTGTTTATTATATTGGTATATTACACAAAAACCCTTCCTTTGTTCACATATTTTTAAATTTTTATATAATTTACATAAGTCCATTTACCTATTACCCTTCAACTCTACTTCCTGTCCGCAAACTAGAAATGCCTAAATTAATTCTATCTAACACTAGCCTAGTCTTTCTCTTTCAAAACTGTCAAACATCAATTCGTAATTCGTATATTTCTTTTACATCGTTATAAAATTTGGATGAATGGCAACAGACAATACTTAGTAATCGATGTATTTTCATCCCCGGAGTATCATAATCTGATATGTTTAACATTTATATTTAACTTCAACCAAATGGATTTACTCATCCATTTATATCTTTAAATAGAACGTGGAAAATCCGTCCATTCTTTATATTAGATCCCCCACACATACATATTCCACGTATACAATGCCTACCAGCTAAACCAACTTATAAATGCTGTATATATGAATATCCCCAACACAAAATATCAAACTTTTACCAATATGACAAACATCATCGCAATATTCATGTCTTCTAGTTTTGCCTGAACGATTTTAAATATAAGACATCTTAATTACTTTTTGTCGTCGTCCCCGTCCCCACCAATGACCAAGTCAAAGTACATTTGCCATATACAACATATTGGCATAAATACATGTAAGCATCAAGCAACAAAGACACTTCCTGTCATATTGATATTTCATACAGACTCAAGTCCATAATATACCGGCACTGGCACATGGATATTTTGTACTTTATGCATATTTCTGCAGATACGATGTCCTGTCTCTAGCTTAGCCGTCCTTCCTGATTGATTCATGCAATGCAAATACCTATGCATTATACAGCTTAGCATAAATCCAAACGGATAACAGCCTCTCTGATCCTCCTGTGTCCTACAAATGACAAAGGGAAACCGCAGCAGGTAAGATAAAATCTATATCGATGCGAGTAAAGTAAACATGTATGTATATTGAACAGTTATCAACTTTGTACTTTTCCACACGTTTTTAAAAATATTGGTTAAAACATGCGTCTAAAAAGGTGCATTTAGATAAGGACCAATTTTTATTGGAGGGGCGGACGCTTTTAATATGAGAGTTTTTTGGTCTTCTAATTTTTCTAGGTTTCCAATCATTTGCTTGTCTTGTGATTTGGAAATATGGATAAGGATGGATTTGCATCTGATTTACCTGTGAATAGTATCAGTTTGGATTGGAACATGACTGACTACCGTAGCATGGTCCCAGTCCCAATCATAACTCCAATCAAGACGAAATATTTTAACCTTCCTCTGCTCTTCCCTGTCTACACAATATTATCTCTGGCTGGTAAGTTTTTTTTTCTACGCAGAAAAAAAGTTATTTATTCAGGTTGTGGTTTGTGTAGAGAATTTATCGCTTAATTTGTATGTTTGTCTGAATAATTGTTTAGGATAAAGGACGAAAATTGAAGCATGGCATGAGAGAGGACAGAGGAGGATGAAGAGGGACTCCAGACCGCTGACTAATTTTTCTGTTCAGTCAGTCAGTAAGAGAGACGCTGTAAAGAAAGAAGCCGGGTCACCAGAGGCTTGATTGAAGAAAGGAAGAAGACAGGCACAAAGAAGAAAGAGGAAGGAAAGGGCGTTCAGTAAGTAATCGTAATGTATTGTATTGGGTATTTTGTAAGGATTATTTAATCCCTTAGTTAGTTTTTGTGCTGATGTGGAGTATTATGTAGTAATACCATATTTGGTGTGGTTTTTTCTTTTTTACAGAAGTCAAATCATCCATGGCGTGTTCCACCAGAGAAAAAGAATAAAATGCTGAAGCTGAAGTAGTGAATATTTTTGTCTGTGTTATATATACTGCGTTATTAGGAACAGTTAATGTATAAGATACTGATTATATACTAATAATAATATTATTGTTATACCGGTGAAGTATTTTGTTGGTCTGAGAGTGTATTTGACAATAATTTTTGTGATTACGTCAATAGAAGAAGAGAGCTATATAGTATACATTGTAATAGAAGAAGTGCTAAATAGGAGTGCAATAATAGTATGACTAATACTCATACGTTAAATCAAGAGGTGACTCGTAGTACAAGTATTATTGAAGAAGAGAGGAGCAGTATTAGGGTGATGACGACGATGCCAGCAACAAGAGGGGCTTCAGAGGAAGCACTAGCAGTGCATTATTGGGATGATGGTGTAATGAGCAGTAGTACTGATAACGTTACTGGTAATTCATCAACTGTAGAGGAGAGTAATAACAACAACATGAATACCGCAGAGGAGTTGGAAGTTGCAGCGGCTGCTGGTAACGCTGCAAAGGCAGCGAGAAGAGTTGGACTGCAGCAGAAGCAACACAAGAGGCGAGGAGTTGGATTACGTGAAGTAGAGCCTGATACTGATAATGCTGTTCATGTGAAGCCTGATGACGATGGTGATGCCAATTCTGCTGACGGTTGTTACAACGAAAAGAAGAATGAAAGGGGAGCACGTAGTAGTAATACTACTGCTGGTGTTGTTGATGATGATGACTACTATTCTCACAACGAGAGGAGTGAAGAGGAGGAAGGATTGTATAAAAAGTCTAGCGGAGCCACCTTGTCCCAGTCAGTTCACATCATCCAGCAGCAAGATCAGCAGCAACCCACTTACTCAGCTCTGATTGCCACACTTGGCCTGTTTCTCGATAAAACGTGGAACTGGTTACACTATTTTTTTGTGACCATCATCTTCCTCAACTTGTTCCGAGGTGAGCCAGAAGAAGAAGACTGTGGTGAGGGAAATAAAGTGATTGATACTAGTGGTGGTGATTTGTTATTGTCAAGTGGTATTCAAAATAGTGGGTCTGAAACCGGAAGTGAGAAAATTTCCAGTGAAGAAATTAATACTGTTCCAGTGAAAACGGTAGAAGAAGGAGAGGTGGATAGTATGAGTCCAAATACATGCTCAATTCAGAATCAGGAGGTGGAGAAAGCTCAAGAAGCTATTATGGCAGCAGGTGGAGAGAAATCAGAAGCTGCGGTGGAAACTTCACCACCAGCAGCGACAGTCCCAGGTCAAGGGGCTCTTGAAGAACCAAAGCCGACAGTTATGATTATATTGCCGGAAGCTGCAGAAGAGGAGGAGGAGGAAGGAGAAGAAGTTCAGGAAGACATGAATAATGAAGTTGTTGAAGGAAAGATTGTTGTCGATATGGGTGTCGTAGGACGACGGGATTCAGTTGATAGCTATACATCCTCAGAAGGCAGTGGAAATCTTGGAGATATTGAGGATGGCTCTTGTGACAAGTCTGAGGATAACAATAACAACAGCAGTGTGTCTCCATTGGAAGATGCAGAAAATGCAAAGCAAACCGCACATAAGATCATTTCCCAGGTGGAAGCAATGTTCTCAGATGAGCACTTGGCAAAAGATGGTTTCCTCCTTAAACACGTAAGGCGTAGATCAGATGGATTCGTCTCCCTCAAGTTGGTTGCCGGCCTTAGGAAGGTGAAGCAGATTTCGAGGGAATTCCCCGTAGTTCTTGATGCTTTAAGAGACTCCAAGAAGTTGGAGATCAACGCTGAGGGGACCAAAGTTCGTCGTGTGGAGCCGTTAACTCCGCTCCTTAAGTCTGTGCCAATCAAGTCCAAGGACAAGGAGAAGACTAGTAAATCTGATAAGGAGAATCATGCAAGCTCCAATGATGAAAATCAGCAACCCATTCAAACTCAGAATAATAAGTAAGTTCCCTCTTTTAATACTTCATAAATTTGCGCAAGACATTCATTTGTGACTTAAAGACAAAAATTAGAATGATTTGTCATAATTACTTTTTCATGTATTTGGTTTGGAGCCTTGCTTCATTACGATTTCTTTTCAATAACTCTGCAAGTGAAGAGAAGGTCATAAGAATAAGAAAAATGGTCCTTTTCAATCTTAATTCAATTATCCCTATCATTTTAAAATGTGCATGCATTATTGTGCATAGGAAATATGTGAAGCCGTATTTTAGTGACAGAATATATACTCCCTTTTAGAAGCCGATAAAAAAGCCGTAGGCCATAGCCTTTTTTATATAAATCAAAGACACGTCAGTCTTGCAGTCATTCAGTGAAGAAAAAGTGAAATTATATTAAAATTGATATTTGAAGGAAGGAAATAAGAGAGTGAATCAGCATTTAAAGCCGAGCCTAGTCTTGCCTAGCCTGTTTAGCCTAGTAGAATTTCTTGTGATTTTTGCAACGTGTTGATGTTGATTCTTTCTTTGGCTCAGTATTATGATTGGGAATGGCGAAGGTTGAATTAGCATTCTTTTTGAGTATGCAAATCATAAAATTGTAAAGCAGTTTAATAACCCTCATCACATCATCGAAAAGACTAGAGAGTTTGGTCCTCTGTTCAAAAACTACTTAATCGACCTCTATTTCCCCAAAAAATATCTCTTCACATTTTCTGACATTGCCAACAACTGCATGCATGTAAAAGGATATGCATTTTGAATGATATGATAGACAATCATCCAAATCAAGTTTTAGCCGAGAGGGCTTCCTTTTAGTCGCTTGCTTCAAAAGTACTTTACTTTTTGGTAGTCTCAAGTCCCTTTTCCTGTTTATTCAACTCTACAAACTTTTTTCCTTCTTTTCTGTTTTTGGACATGACAAAAAGTCAAACGTTTCAGGTCTCCTTTGTTTGTTTGTATTAATTTAATGTGTAAAAGGTAGCGGCATGACTTTAGATACGACACGGCACTTCATTTCATTCTCACTCCTTCACAAGGTCATTTTTATCGTTGAAAAGAAAAGATAGAATGGATGATATCAGCATAAGTTGAAAAAGGAATAGAAATTGAATGTCCGCCCATTTCCTCTGGGATGATTGAAAGTGTTGATGAATTGAGTGTTTTGTAACGTACCTATTTACTGTGATGCATTACGAAATAGTAATTAGTGACATTGACAATGATATGATTGACTTAAGATATTGCTAAAGTATTGATTTATAAACAAACTATTTTATCTTTTGCTTCTTGCAGATCTGTAGCTAGAACCGGAAATAACAAGGATAACGTCGAGAACAAGAATGGAAATAACAGCAGGAGAAATAGCAACGCCAATGGTGGTAATCAGTCAAGGAGAAATAGCAACGCTCCAAATAATCGCAAGAGCAGTACCGGTAGTACTGCCAGCAGTAACAGCAGCAGCCGTCATAATAGCTTCAGCAAGCCGCCAGGCCCAGTCCACCCAGCAGATCTGCTTCGCAATGTGTACACCACAGTGTATTCGTCCTCTGGAGAAGAAAATCAGTCTCCTCAGGTGGGCCGCAGACGTGGTGGCTCCCTTCCAATTGCTGCCCTTCAACGGTCCTCCGGTGGGGCTTACCTGTCTCCTAACTCCTCTCCACCAGGTGTGAACGGTGGCCTGTTCATGGGTCCAAATGGAGCTCGTCCAAAGTCGAATAGTTATTGTGAGGGTGCTAGTCCAACCACGATGAGCCCATGGCTTCAGCGTAGGAAGGCCTCTGCATCCTCCAGACTGTCCAGTGGAGAGCTTGTCATCTCAGGTGTGATCCGACAGCCAAGGGGACCTGATGGTACCAAGGGATTCCAGGCTGGATACCGGGCTATGATCCTTAATGAAAGACTTCAGCAGCAGAGTAGTAACTCAGCAGTCTCAGCATAAATTAATCTTAATTTAATATTTAAGCATAAGGAGAAATGGCGAAAAATGAAGATATATAAAATTTAGGTTCACAACAAACCAGTTTACACTTATTTACAAAAAATATTATTATACATATTTATATATTTTATTATGTATACTCTTCATTTTAGTTATACAGTTTATTATCATGTCTGTCGTTTTCATTTTTTTGAGAATGATCCAAGTTCATGTTAGGTTAAGATTTAATTATTATTGAATGGTAATTAAATATTATCATGATAAGTTTTGCCGTTATATTATTACTAATTTTTTGATTTATACATGTATAATTATTACACTGGACTGATGTGGTGTAATATAATGACTTTATATATACCCACCTATATAAAAATACCTGAATAATAATTAAGAGTTATGTTTAGGAATCATTAATTAATGTGGACGGGAGATGATATAAAGTGATCATATGAGTGGTTCATTTTGACTTTTTGGTTACTTTTTTGTCTTAACTTTATGATTTTTTGGATAGTGTAATCTTGTATTACATTCAAAATATTGTTATTTATTTCTAGAGTATTATTATTACGATATCTCAAGAATGTTGATCATGCTTTGAAATACGATACTAATAATTACTACTACTTTATATATTATATATATTTATTGCCATTATAAAAATATCCGATGATACGTAAATACGTTTACCGTTTACCTCTAAGAGATCTTTTTACGTATATCTACATAATCAAACGCGTATTTGTAACAATGTAATTAATTACTTCAGCAAATATTAATTACACATGTGTTTTGCTTTTTCTCTTGTTTCAATATAACACTGTTGAACTTCTGTTTCCTGTGAAGAGTATATTATTATATATTATTAAAGTCAAGACTTTTGTTTTGTTATATTTGAACAAAAAAATAAGAAAAGGTTGAGCCATGAAACTTTTTATTTGTCATTTCTTTTTGCATACATTTGCGTCTTAAGTGTATGGAGGACAAGGTTTTATAAAAAACGATAAGTCTGTCTGCATCACCAGTTGCCATTTGCATATATTCCATAAACCTAGGTCATAGCAGAGTGTGGCATTCTAAGTTGTTAACTGCATAAAATGCGTTTTTAAATTCTTCGAGATTGGAGGTACATGAAAAGCATAACTACAATAAAAGAGCTTTTATTTTGCAAATAATATTTTTAAGTCGTTTGTAGTAACCTTGATCCAATGAGCCGAGATTTGTTGTGCAATGGAATATTCTACATGTTTTGTGTCAATTGTCTTATAGTATTGTCCTAATTCTATTACGCAATAAGAAAATTGCATGAATGCATATTTAAAAGAGAAATTTTCCGTCTCATCAAGCAACTTATCTACTTTCTTCACATTCCTTTTCTATTCATATTATTGCTTTCTCTTTTATTGATAACGATAATAACGAAGGGCTAAGGCATTAAAAGTATATAACGCAATTTTTCCACGACATTGCTACTTATATCGATGCAATTTTTGCTAGTTTTACAATAAAAAACCTCATGAGTAGGAGGTCACCTACAAACCTCGTTGGTCTCTCTGCTTTGTGAGCAAAAGGAGTATAAAATCTGAACATGTGACAATTGACATGGCAGAAAAAGGAGACAGAATGCTTATCTCATCGGTTAGCGCGTGCGAGATGGATTTTCTAAGAATATAAAAAATTTTCATTTTCAAGCTTATTGGTACAAAAATAGCATTAATACTTTAAACAAGGTGAATTTACAGAGGAACTGAAGCTGTTTTCCACCTCAATCTATGATTAATATGCATTACGCAATCTTAAGAACAAAACCAATTGCGCAAACAGACACATTTATAATACCAAAAATGTCTTAATATAGCTCACTACAACCTGTGGCTTTTACATGTTTGCTAAACATATAGCCCATATCCGCATCACAACAACATTCCATCTTTTAACCCTTTCCCCATTCTTTCACTGTAGACTGAGCCAGTAAGTATATTATGTCATGTCGTTGCCCTATTGATATGCCTAAATATTTAATTGCACTGCAGTATCAAACAGCTATCCCCAAAACGAACAAAGCATGGAACATGAAATCGCTTTCTTAGTCTTTGCTTCTTCTTCTTCTGTATATTTTATGTAACCCTTTTACATAATGAGGGGATTCATGCGTTGGTTCGTAAATTCCGTAAATTCCGNTCCGTAAACTCCGCAAACTCCGTAAGTTGCTATGATACTCCATACAGTAAGTATATACTTCGTAAGTTATGAATTTTTGCGGATTTTACGAACATCTCCTGAATCCCCTCAATATTTTTTCCAAATATTATCATTACAAACGGATGTTATCCGGATCACGTACATACATTTTATCGTTATAGTAAGCATAACAAAACAAACTGCAGATTTTCAGACCGATGTTGACGCTGGTTTATTGACGCGATGATAAAAAAGGGTTTTTCTGTATGGGAGGATTTATACCCAGACACGATTGTGTTTGTTGTACGTGTACAATATTTGGGTTTCTCATTCATTTTATTTCCTTCCTCATCCCATCTCATGATCCTACTATATATAAAAACACAATTTGCATGCTTTCTTTGAATTCGAACACGGGAGAAATAAAGTCATGGTATATTAAATGATGTTTCATTCTGTTATATAAAACAACGTAAATATACATTAGTTAGTTAGTAATGTATTTTGTACATATGTATTTGGTAGATAAGCAAGCATCATGATATGATAAGCGAAAATCACTGGGTTTTGTTTACCACATAACACTAAACTGTAAATCCCATCTTACCTTAAACAAACATTAATATTTCAAACAAATTCAGACTGCGCAAATGCGTATTAATTAAGTTTTTCAAACAATACGTAGAAATGGGGGATTCCAAATTTCACACAGCAGAATAAAAATTTCATACATAATTTTAGTACTAAATTATTCATCGATAAGTCATGATAGTCTTGTGAGCTAAGGAGACCAATTTTAAGCGTACATCGATGATCGATGTTACCATTTTGCAAACCATGTAACTTCTTGCATCATCAGAATTTCAAGAGGTACATAATGTAACGAACGCGAACTCTACGTGAAACTCTACTAGCGCGGTGCAATATGGCATGGCATTATCGTGATCAGAATCAGATCAGAGATCACACTGTTTCTATGCACAATTGACATAGCTTGTTTGGAACTTGGAACTGGTGTAAATGTAACTGTAACTTACAAAGTTACAAACACCGAGTAATGAATGGAATGTAACAAGACGTGTTAACCTTAGCTAAAGCCAACGTAGTAAATAAAAACACCTATATGTACATATATCGCACATATATGCATAGGTATATGTATTTTTACCCTCTCTCTATCACCAGTACACATGAGTGAAATGAAATGAATGTATTTAAAAAAATCAACGAAACTAGGTCACGTTAACTATTAGCACCCAGTATCTGTCGCAGACAAACATCATCCGATCTCACGAGGAGATTTCTAAACACAAATGCGTAGAAAGAACTTGAAAATCACGAGACAAGCATGGGAATTCATATTAGCTGCAATATCTAGTGTTAAGATATATAACGTTTGCTTAAAAATCCTAATTGGAAAATTTATAATTATTAATATAGTTTTTCTATTGTATTCTTAAGCTATGAGTATAGTCTACAATGTTTTATTATTAATCTCATACTACAAACTACAACATGGTATAAGTGTGAAACATGGAGCTAGTACCTATAAAGACATAGAATTACCCTATATAGAAGACAAATTTATATTGCCGTAGTTTTGATGCACAATCCGGAGACTGGAGATACTAACATTAAGTAGAGCGGAGTTGAATTGAAAACTGGAAATAAGTATCAGGATTTAATGAAGTATGTGTATATGTTAAATTTATCATGAAAGTTATATGTTAGCGTTATTTCAGGCGTTTAACCTATTTCATACATATACAACTGATTTTGAATAAGATTGTCGGTACTCCGCGTTATATCGGTTAAAGTTCCAACTAGCAAGGTGAAAATTCCAAAATAATGCTATTGCATAACTGTACGATGAAAGCTCCCTATTATAGTGTCTTTGTCTTTATGGATATAAATGAGTTAAGTTTTGAATGTGTTGTTGTTTGGTTGTCTAATGTTAATTTTATTGCGTAGTTTAGTTTAAAAAAGATTGACTTGTTTTCTTCAGATTATTGAGTAGAGATTTTTTCTACGAAATGAAAAGAATGAGACCTAGTATAGCGTAGGGAAAACGTGGCTAAGAAGATTATCATATCATAACATAATTGAAGTCAATATAAGGTATATATGAATATACGTAAAAAGTGGTGTGGATGTATCGGTCTGATTCCTAATTAATGCCACAGTCATGATTGCGCCAACAACAACTTTATACAGAATCCTTATAGTCAAAGGATTTTGTAGATTTTGCAATGCTTGCAGATTACAGACTTTGTAAGTCTGGCTTGAGATCAAATTCTGGCAAGTGATTTGTTTGGGTTCAGTCGCAAGAAAAAAATGAGACAGATACATAGGCTATCAAAATGCTACACAGCAGAACTGATTGGGAATGCAGATGGTTTTATCAGTTCTGAGACAACAGAAGTAATTAAATGTAGAGTTTTCTTTCAAGCAAGACAAAACTTCCTGGGAATTCTATCTATATGAAAAATTTATATGATTTGGATATACTGACAGACAGATTTTTGTTTTAATACATGATAGATAATATGTCTTAGTCTTTTTTAAGATATTTTTATATTTCAAAATAATAATATTAAAACCAGTTCGATGTAGCTTTTCAAAATAGAGAGATTCTACAATAGTTTTAGAACATGTCTGAACTACAGTTTGTTCAAAGTACTTACATTCTGAAAATGAAAGTAAGTTTAATTGTTTGGTTACGATAATCATTTAAAGAATAATGCAACTTATTCAGAAATTAAGACATACATACATAAATTTAATTTTAAAAAAGTTTTGTAGATAAATTAATCTTTAAGAACGCTTTGGAACGTAATTTTTCATACTTTAATGATGACTTTATTGTAGTTTATAATTTGCCATTTTAGTTAATTTTATTCATGGTCCCTTCACCCTAAAAATAATTCAAAAAATATTTAATCCTTCAGTTCAGTTTTCTTATACGATCTAAAATATTCCTATGCCCAAATAATTTAAAATGTTCATACCAAAATACTAAGAACTTCTTCAACAGCTGCAACCTTTTGACAAAAGGTTTGGTATCTATCCTTCTGTTCCATTTGAATTAATTTCACTTCAGCAAGCCTTCCACTAAGCGTAGTTAAATCTACAAAAATTAAATTTATATAAGCCAAAATCCAAACATTCTCCTCCAGATAATCTCATGTCACTAAAAACACACCCTTCTAACTCATCAATACTAGGAAGAAACTTACTTCTAATAGCTTCACTATTCATGGCGTCATTCACTTCATTTAAATTAATGCTCTTGACCAACGCAAACATCTGACGAATTACAGGTTCTGCAGCAATTACTGCGTTTGCCTTCGCTTCTCCTCCAAGCAACTGATTACTCTCTTCAAATTCCAGGTAGTCCATCATCTCTTCAACTACAAAACAAAAAAAAATCACGAATAAATCTCCTTCAAACCCTCCTTATTAATCCTAACCACAAATTATCTTATTATCCTTGAAATTCTATAAATTCGTTTCCTAACCATTTTTCATCAGCTGCGCAACTGCTTCACGATTCGCCACGGCCCTCTGTATCTGCCCATTCACCTGCACTATCTCCTCAATCACCTGTTTTAAAAATCAAACAATGATTATCCCTTAAAATACATATACGATTTCCTCGCTTCAGTCAGTCCAATCCGAAATGTCATACACCTTTCTCCGCAATTTACAAAAACAATCATACCTGTCGTTTCTGATTAGATTTCGAATTAACTTCATCTCCAAACAGTCTTTCCTCCAACGCCGTCACCCGGCTTTCCATCTCCGTTAACAAATTCTCCACGTATTCTTCCTTCATTTTTTAAAATTTGTTATTCAAATAACTTCACCAACTTATTTTACACTTACAAACTTGTATTTTACTTTAAATGCACCCAAAAAGTAAATATTTACAAACAAATCCCATCAAAAGCACTTCACAACAAACATTCCAGATGAATGACAAAAATGACTAAATGACAGCTGTTTCACCCAAACCTCAGCTGATCAGCCCATTCCAAAGTATTCATTTGCGGTGGAGATGGGGCACTGTGCTACACTACGTAATTCAAGCCTATCCATTTTCGTCGTTGTTTCTGGCATTTAGAAAAACAAGTCAATCAGTCAGTAACTTTTTTATATGCTTTGAGAAGCGAAAGACAGTTTAAATTAATTAATGATTAGTTTTAATTGAAGCAGGTGTAAAATCGAGTCTAATCATAAAAAAATACCGATTTAGTAGTGTAAGGCCAGTTTAGACAAAGATTGATAGAAATTTGTACTCTGTTACAGTAGTAGTTGAATTTATGATTTGTGATAGTGATTGGTTTAAGAGGTAGCTGATTGTTGAGTTGGAGGAGGCGTTGTTTTGTACGGAATTATTATGGGAAAGGGTTAAATAGCGTGATTGGGTTGGAATATCAGATGAATGCATATGAATAAGCTTGGAAATACGCTGGTGAAACAATTTGCTTCAAAACTGTTGCCTGAAGTTTTACCGCTGGCAATAAATATGGGCCCTGTGGGGGGCGACGACGTTAAAAATGGGAACAATCCCTGCTGTGGAAGTCGAGCTGTGGATCCTGAAAGCGTGGCGGAGCTGTGTGACAAGATATCGCAAAATTTGAATAACGCGTTTGACAAGGATGACTTGCTGTGAGTTTGGCTAGTATATAGTCAATAGTATGTAAATTTGATTTAAATTTGATTGATTTTTATACATGGTCGTTTTATTGCTGATTACAGGGACGAGTTTGACATAGTACCTTGTGAGAGCAAGCTGAACCAGTCTCCTGTTCTGCATGATGTAACCGTGCACAAGTTGGCGTTGGAGTCGTGGTGTGTTCCTTACCTGTACAAACATTCCTACCATCAGTTCCTTTGGTTAACTAGGAAAGCCCGTAAATCTTCAATACAGTCGGCAAATCCGGTTCAACGACGGGATTCTGGAGGTCTTACGAGCGCAGTTTCTTCTTCCAGGGATAAAGAATTGTCTAAAAAGTTAAGCTGCCTTTCCGAGTCCGAAAGAATTTCTAAAGGACTGTTGCTCAGCAGGATTTTAATTGTAATCAATCCAGACCTCACCTTGGCGTGGAACTATAGGCGAGATTTCTTTCGTCCTTCCTCTTTAGATACGCTGGAGAAGGAACAGCGGTTGGTGTCCCTCATTATGAGTAGGAAGCCAAAGTGTCCGGAAGGATTTACGTATAGAAGGTTAAGATGTGACACAAAACATATCCTGCGTGAAATTCTATTTTACATGGTCGTATTGTTACATTGAATCATTGAATTGTTATATTTTACCTTTTCAGATGGCTTATCAGAAAGGCATTGCAAAAGGACCTGGTGGAGCCTAGCCGAATTAAGGACTTCATATCACAAGAAATTGACATGATTGAGGAACCAATCAGGCGCTACAGTACAAACTACCACGCCTGGAGTTACAGATTCTGGTTGCTTGACTTGGTTTTGGCCTACGACAAAACTTTCGTGTCACGAGATCAAAAGGAAGCGTTGCTGAGTCGAGAGCTGCAGAAGTCGAACAACTGGCTAAAATCCAACGTGTCTGACTACAGCGGATGTCACTATCGACAGAAGTTACTCGAGTGCGTGATAAACTTCGGCACTGGTGGGATTCCACTTCTTTTAAAGGAGCTAGATGATAATGAGAAACGAATCTTTCTGTACGAAGGTCATGAGTCAATATGGCACCATAGAAGGGCCATTCTTTTGCTCTGTCTCAATCGTCTCAACAAGCTAAAAAACAACAGTACGTCTCAGAATCTACCTGTATACGCCGAGGAGTACGACGGGCTGGATGTTTTGGAAAGCAGGTTGCATCAGAAAGAGAGTAATCTAGTCCAGTCAGTGGAGTCAAAGAATTTGGTTAGTGGTGAATGCTTCCAACTCAATCTCAACCTTTGTCAAGCTCATGTTAAGTGGATGGAAAGGCGGCTTAAGTGGGATCTTACCAAAAGTGTTCATTTGGATAAGTGAAGTGACAACATAAAAAGTGATCACAAATAATGTAATAAATCATGCAAGTACCTCATCCTCAAACATATGAAATTATAATTAGTAAAAGGAACTAGAGAAAGACGTCTTTTGTTAAAGTTCCTTTGAAACATACTATAAATCTTTTTTGTATACTCTTCTAGACTCTAGACTTTTTAAAAACATACTGTGAATCCTCAGTTTATTGATTGCTTTATGGCTTATGACGCTTATAAATATTCTTGCAAGTAAGAATTTATGCATTATGTAAATGTACTAGTTTAGGTAGTGATTTCAATGAGCATGAATAACTACAAGAAACAATAATATAAATGTTAGTTAGTATGTATATATTATTAAACAGAAAGGTTTAATGACTGTTCAGCGAGTTACTAGACTTTGGAATTGAAATTAGTACAGTGTGTAGGCGTTTGGTAATGATATTGTTGAGAGCACTCAGTCGTATGTGCTGTAGTACAGAGCCAGAGTTGGAGATTCGAAATACTAAGAATATGTATACAGGAATTTGTGGACATCTGCCTTGATATAAAACCATCTCATCTATGCATCTAAGCATCGGCAACTAATAAAATTATAATACTATATTTAATTTACTATTCTCAACAGAGTAGCAGCTTTATTGATAGAATTTATCACAAACAAGAAGTTTTTAGTATGCTAATAATGTCCTCGTTCATATTTACCTATGTAGTTATTGTAGTTCGTAAATGAAAAGTGGACAGTCACAGTAATAATTACATACGCATTAAAACAAGTATTTTAAAGAATTGATTGAGATGTAATATGCCATGCCTTCAGCCTTAGACTTTTCAAATAAAGACCGATTGTTTTGATTATTATTTTCCGAAGACATGTACAAACCTTCTATTTTATTTAAAGCTAATAGTAGATAAGGTATTGTTGATACACTCCAATAGGACGCCAGGATGATGGTACAGTTGCTATTTGAAATCCGTTGAAATTACTAGGATACATTCTATAACTGGTTGTTTGGTAATTTGGGTAGCGTCTGACTGGTTCTGGAACGATTTCAATTGGCTCTTCGGGCTCTTGTTCCACAAATGGTTCCTGAGTAGGTGGTTGTGTCTCCGGCTCATATCCCCAACCCCAACCACCGCCTCGTTTCACTCTTTCCCCTGTCCCGAAATGTATACAGGTTGTTATAAGTAGTAAAATGGCAGGAAAAAATACCTATGAATTCGTGCAACAAATTAGTATATTACATCAATATTTCAACAATAGCTAAGGAACTTTAAAAGTAAATTTTATGCTGAATTAATTTATGTACCCATCCTAGTTGGCGTTGGAAGATCATATTAGAACGAAATTCCCAAGTTGTATACGAACTTGAAGCAATGTTTAGCAATAATTACTTTAAGTACTATTAAAAATATTCTTCTACAACGAAAGAAACTAAATTCAAGAGATCCGTGCACTCTGAGACGCGTATCAGTTCTAGTCCTGCTTGATAAGGGTTTCAAGTATCATCTATGTATACAAATATTTTGAATCAAACTAGTGTTCCGGATTTTTGTTCATGCATATGCAGTGCAGATCTAATTTGCGCACATATTGTGCAATCTTATCTTCTAAATTGTTTTCAAAGCTTTGATGAAGTTCTAATTGGAAGACAGGTTGATGGTGATGCTTGCATTAGTTGGTGTTTACAAAGAAAGCCCTAAGGACATCGCAGAAGCTAGTTATCAACACAACACGCCCCTAAAAGGAATCTGTTGTAATTAGCAATTAGTTTGTATCATCTTCATCAACCGAATCAAAAAAAATGAATATATAATTCATA
>JAHZNG010000686.1:0-26102 GCA_027744375.1 Orchesellides sinensis
AATCGGAATCACAGCCCAAATCCAGCTTTAACATTAATTTCTGATAACTATGTCGGTCTAGTTTTATTAGTAGTCTGATGTTAATGCAAGAAATGCTAGGTTAGCCTAGCTAGTCATTTCCGTAAGTAGCATCCAGCCGGCCAATGATAATAATGATTTACATATTACATATTATGACTATGTAAAATGTTTGATGATAAAGCTCATTTATAATGAAATTATAGCACGAAATTTCTTTGTCACATAGTCACAGGAAATTTGTTGATGTTTATTATCGGTTTTAATATTTTGTAGCAGTTAACGGTGGTGTAATTTTCTTTTCGCCCCTCTTTTCTCGACCCTTGAATTGCCATTCTGGTGGTTATAACCTTTACTATTGTAGCGCTCTTGTTCCAACTGAAATGGGATTATGTCATTAGTACACAATACGAAAACAAACAATTGGACCGTTTTAATTTATTTATTGTTATTTTATGTTATGTTAACTTACCACATTTTCTCTAAGCTCTTTAGTCAAAAGTGGATATCTATTTTGGCCAGGACTAGGATCTGAAATATTGAATACGGAATCCATTGTATGATTACAATAAGTAAATATTACAGTATACTCATTACAGAGGCGTTTGTAGAGACATAATGGTACGCTCACCATTCATGCAATATTCATGATAAGCAGGAACATTCTGCTCGTGCCACTTGCAGTTAGCTGGAGGTCTCTTCCGTAGTACTGATGCCAATGTCTCACGAATTGGGCAGGGTGGAGCTCGGAATTTGAATTGAGGTTTGTGTACTTGGCTCAGTCGAAGGTTCCGTCTGTTAAATATTATTCGTGGCGTATTGTACATTAAAGTAAGACCCTATACATATATTTATATACCATCTCCATCTCTTAAGTAATCGCACTTTTTAAAAAAATAACAACTTACTTATTGCTGACACTACAAAGTCTATGTAAACGTCGCGCATGGGGCTTCAAGCAATTTTTTGGAAGACGATTCCAGTCATCTGAATGTCGTTTATGCTTTCCATTGTTCCCATCTTGGGTACGAACATCGAGTCCAATACGATTCTGCCGCAAATCCCTACGCAAATAGATTTTTGAAAGTACTATAACTGGTTGTAAAATATATTACACACACATATTTTGTTGCATACTTTATATTTTTCATTTTCACCTACGGTTCAGATCTTCTGTATCCTACAACTTCTTGTACTGGCCTTTGAACAACACGAATTTCTGACGGCTCATCAGGTCTTTCGAGGATTTGTAATTGAGTTTGAGTTGTCCTTCTATAAACTGGAACTACTGCTCCATCTGATCCTGGCCGATTTCGGAGAGAACTATTTGCAAAACAGTCCACCTCGACTTTTAAATGGAATTGTAAGTATCATACAATGATAATATAAATTACAACTGAAAAACAGTAAACATCTTGCAATTCCATGAAAACGTACGGTTCCGAGTGTCTTTGGGTAGGTGCGCCGGTCTTGTATGAATTGGTTGCGCCTGTTCCAAATTGCGATCGCGAAGTACCTACTCTGGCATCATCATAACCACGCTCGGAGTTATTGTTCCAGCACGACGATTGATGCTGCGACATACTTCTTCTTATCTGGCAAGCACTCGGTCTTCTGCTTGCTGAAGTAGCTCCCGATGGATGGTATGATGACGGATAAAATGTACCCAGATCTCGGGCGGTTGCGGTTCCTGAAGTAGCTCCCGATGGATGATATGATGATGGATAAAATGTACCAAGATCTCGGGGATTTGTTCTCCAGCTCTTACTTGGAACTGCTGTGCCAGTGCACGAAGGATTTCTAGATTGAGCGTTGCTTCTATAAGTTGAAGGTGTTGCTCCGTGACCAAAAGTATTTGTACTGATTTGCTGAGATCGATTAGTGTAGACAGGAAACTGTGATTGAGTTCTTCCAGCTCCACTTTTAAAGTATGTACTACTGGTTTGTTGTGGACGGTCACTGTACTGTGTGTCATCGTTCCTATGAAGATGGCTACTGTATGGCGTGATCGGAGCTCTAAGGGGATGTACTTTTTTATTTATGGTATGTGGTGGTGGGACTGTGTACGCTTGTGGAAAGTACGCAGCGGATTTGGACGTGAGCTCGTCATTCGTGTAGATGTAGTCACGATAACCTTCTGTTTTTGCTGTAGCCCCTGTTCTGCAACCTGTACCATATCTTCCATTTCCAGAGCGCTGTGTTTGGCCATAGGAGTTCCCAGCACCTTTTTGGGACTGGTACGCATTACTACGGCCAGTATATGGAGTTCTGCCTCGAGTTCCTCCTCTGCCCTCATGCTCGGTGTAATACTGATCTCTAGGCCCACCTCTTCCAGTACCGGGACCATTTCTGTACCCTGCCGTTCCAGGGCCACTTCTAACAGTTCCAGGACCACTCCTATTTCCTGCCGTTCCAGGTCCTCCTCTAACAGTTCCAGGACCACTCCTATTTCCTGTCGTCCCTGTTCCACCTCTTCCAGTCCAAGGAGTTCCCCTTGTCCCTGCCGTCCCTGGGCCTCCACGTGTACCGGTTCCCCCACCACCACTTCTAGTACTATTCATTCCCCTTCCATCATTTCCATATGGATTCCCAAAGTTTTCTCCATCTCCAGCTATTCCCGGAAAACCCCCACCCCATGGAACTCGCTCACTACCTGGATACCCTAACGGTGGATGAACCACTTGGTCATCTCCAGCTCCTGTGTTTAAATCATCTTCACATTCGTCATCCACGTCGTTACATGACGAAGTTTCTTCCGTGCATTCTGTGTCATCGGTAGTTTCCTCAGAAGTTGCTCCCATTAAACCAAAACGGCCCTTCAAGCCTTTGGGTATCTCAGTAAGGTAAAAGTTACAGTTGTTGTATGAAGCAGGTTTGTCAGGTCCTCCACGTTTAAATGGGTTTCCAGTAAGTGGTCGTGGGGAAGCAGATACCCCGCATCCAACAATTGGCTTAGTGCCTTTAGGAAGACAAACAATTTGTTTCGGACCTCTACAGCAGCTACTAGTTTTCCCACCACAACAACTTGTCTTTCCAGGACAGCAACCTGGACTCTTAGTGCAGCATTTTGGTACACAAGGTGGCGGCGGGCATGGAGGAGGAGGACAACAATTCTGCGGTGGCATGCACGGATATGGAGAACAATAATTCGGTGGGCATACAAGTACTGGAGGACATGGTGGAGGGCAGCACATCGGAGGGGGTTGGGGGCATACAGGTGGAAATGCGGTGCAAGGAGGTGGATAGTAACAGTTTGGCATACACGGTTGAACGCAATATGGGGTACAGGGGGCTGGCGGACATGCAGTACATGGTGGCATACAGGTTTGTGGTGGATTAAATTTAGGAGGTAATACGTTACACTCCCCATTTTGGATTCTGGTTGGTAAGGTTTCTATATTTAACGGAGGTTGGTTAAGTAGCGGTCGGATAGGAGCAAATTGCTTTCCTCCTACAGAATATGTTTGAGAGATATGCAAACATAAGACCTTTGAGCAATTGTTAATTAATACTACGCTAGTGTGTGTTCGTTGTCGATACCTTGTTTCCGAGGAGGAGACATAGCTGAAGGTTCTTTGAAATGCTGCTTTAAAACTTGTAGATTAAAAGGTTATGAGGGTTAAGACTTTAAATTTTTAGGGAAAAGTTAAGTTACCAATGATAAAAAGTGGATTGGTGCCATAAGTTTGGCAACCTCCTAACCTACCTAAGAACTATGCTAATTATGAAGTAATGTTGTAAATGGATGAGTATAGTATGCCAATCTAATATTAAAATGCATAAAATTAAAATATTTAATTAATACGAGCTGAAAATACCAGTGTATGCATATAAGTATGCAATTTCTAATGATCAGGCATTGTTATGGAATCGTTGAAACTCATGATGATGGTCCTTTATGATTTTGCACAAGAACTCGTGCCTTCGCGTAGCGTCAAAAATACTATTTTGCTCGGAAGATCTACTTGGTTGTTTATCCAAGTTCCCCCAACTTTATCAAAATATTTACAATGGCTACCGCGAGCGTAAGTCACAGTCATGTGGATTTGGTTGGTGTGGACTGGATGTTGAAAAACAAGTTAAATGTAGATTTTGACATTAACCACTAATTATATAAATATCTCCTACTAAAGCTTTTACACTGATCATATATATGTAGGTGTCACATAGAAAGACAGATTTTTGAAATACTGCCCCAGTTTTGAAAAACATGATGTCCCGCCATTTCTTTTACAAGTCTCACAATACCCACAATCTATGCCCTTAAATGTAGATTTTGACATTAACCACTAATTATATAAATATCTCCTACTAAAGCTTTTACACTGATCATATATATGTAGGTGTCACATAGCCGTGCATATACTTTGACTGTAAATAGTAAATTCTATCTTGTGACTTTTTGAATTATATAATTTATTATGTTGTCAATTTTTATGAAAACGATTCCCAAGCCTTTAGAGAGCCTGTTACGACGCTCTTGGAGTAACATCTCACAAGGTATCGTTAGAAAATAACAATAATAAATTAATAAAAGCTTAGAATACTTAATATTGAGTAAGCCTACTTTTCGGCCTAGAAATTATATTCCTCGATTCATCAACATCTACCATTATTCAGTCCATTATCGATTGGTTTCACAGTTTCACCACATCCGTTTTCGTAGTTCTTTAGGAAAATATTCATTGATTTAATGTTTGGGTCGACAGATGCCGAAGTTAAATGGTCTCAATGCGTATTAAACAATTAAATATTTACTTGGGGATTTTGACATGGCATTACATTCAACATAGCAGCACAAAATATCGTTTCATGCTTGGTTTCATGCTAGGAATGTTGCATGAAGCGTAAGCTGTATTTTTTAAAGGTATAAGGCAATTATTTATAGACCTAGGCGAGTATTGATTATTTTGCGCTGCGCCTTTTCCATCTTATTAAGGCAGTTGACTACTTTCACCGTCTCTGGTGAGAATCTGGTAATTAACAGATAGCAACTATAGGTTTAGCAATTAAAATTGTTTTTATTTACTATTGAAACGGGTTGGATTTATTTTGACGATTTAAAACTGTAGCTTACAAAACAAAGTTCTTGTGAATCTGTTTTCTAAGGTAAACTCCTCATTTGAAAAGTGTTTAAATATTGGAAACTAAAGCCCTTTCGATTATTCAACTATCCATTTTGATTGAACTTTTAAAGATTAAAACCTTTATATTTACCAAAAAATGATTTGTAATTTATAAAATTGTAACGTAATTTTCAGAAATGGCAAAAATAATTTCATTTTCTGAGGTCTCTGAAAAGTTAAAAAATCCCTCCACCATCGTTTTAGACGTTCGGGAACCACCAGAGCTCACATCAGATGGAAAGATTAGTGGAACTAAAAATATACCAGGTATAGCACACATTAAACTTGCAAAAATAACGGTTGAATTGGTTTCATGTAATACATAAGTTTGGTACAAAACTTTTTCAATTATTTTGCATATAGTTGGGGAAGTTGTAAATGCTTTTAAGATGAGCGACAGTGAGTTCCATAACACGTATGGATTTCCAAAGCCTCAAAAATCTGCAGACATTGTAATACATTAGTAAAGCTGGGGTACGAGCCGCCAACGCAGCCAAGGTTTTAATAGATTCTGGTTACTCAGATGTTCAGTAAGTTGCCCTAAAAACTTTGTGATCTTATCACTGATAAATTACATGTATTTAACTATATTGAAGGATAAAACAATAACTTTGGTATTTTCTCAATAGAGTTTATCCGGGAATCCTAGATTGGATTGAAAATGGGGGAAAGGTGGAGAAGTAGGTTGTGTGGTTTGGGAAGTGAAAAGTAAAGATATCAATCTACCTGGAATACATGCCCGGTGCTCAGTAGCTACATTAATGCGTTTAATATACAAGATTTATCGTAAAGTTATAAATAAATGGTAGTATACTCATTTCAGTCAGATACATGTTCAATTCTACTTGTAATGAAAAATAAAAATGCAAATACATTGTTACTTATAAAGTACAGTATTGACGCATATTTTTTTATTAAACTATATTGAAGGATAAAACAATAACTTTGGTATTTTCTCAATAGAGTTTATCCGGGAATCCTAGATTGGATTGAAAATGGGGGAAAGGTGGAGAAGTAGGGTGTGTGGTTTGGGAAGTGAAAAGTAAAGATATCAATCTACCTGGAAAACATACCCGGTGCTCAGTAGCTACATTACTATATGCGTTTAATATACAAGATTTATCGTAAAGTTAAATAAATAAATGGTAGTATACTCATACTCATTTCAGTCAGATACATGTTCAATTCTACTTGTAATGAAAAATAAAAATGCAAATACATTGTTACTTATAAAGTACAGTATTGACGCATATTTTTTTATTAATTACATATATGTATATTATGTGCCATATTAGAAAATGTCCATTTGATTTGCATTATATAAGATTCTGATTAATTGAATATTATGTAATTCGACGTTCGATGTATCAAAACAGTTGTAGTTGTTAAGCTGACAAGTTACACGTTCAGAAACTTGTTGTTAACACGCATTCTAGCTTCTGGATCTTTGCTCGGAAAGTCGCCACGAAAAATTGATGATCGCGGATCAATGTCATACATCGGATCTACCGGAGAGGCTTGGAAGTATTCTACAAAACAAAACAATATATTTACATGAGCTCAAAAGTACACATTTTATTGACCATTTTTTTGCTAAAGTGCATTATACTTACTTTCGGTCACAGCAAAGTTCTTGGATTCATCGGCAGTTGGAAGCAAAGATGACTCGTGTAATATTTGTTGTTCACTTGCATTTTCGTGATAACCAAGCTCGGGTACAGGTGGTCTGAATTTCGGTGCAAAGAGTAAAATAACTAGCACAACTCCAATCAAGAGAAAGTAAAGGATGGAAATCGCCACTAAAAGAAATTGATAAGACAGGTTATTATTGATTGCATATGCAAGGCAGGTTGACACGTGTCTAACACGGATTTTTTACATTTGGAACGTCAGTGAATTTTTAAGCATTTCTTTCATTTCTAACTATATCTTTTCGGAAATTATACATTTTATTGGATACTATATTCTAAGAGAAGAGACTTGCCATAAAACCAAACAGAGTCCTTATGTTCAGAATATATTTGTCGATTATCTCCGTTAAAATACGTCCTTCTGGCAAATTTTCCCCAACTTCCTACTTGCGTAGCTGAATGTTGATCCTTTTTGCACTTCATCCCTACCATCTATAGATGACACGATACAAAGATTAACGTACGTATGATGTTACAACCATAAAGATATGTGTCGCACAACGTTAATTATTTTACTGTTCAGGAATGACAAATATTTCAGTTTATAAATCATAGCTTGTAGGGACTTTCCAGTAACATAGGTCAGAGTGTATTTGTGTACAAATTGAACCAAATGTGCAATTAGATTAGAGCTAAAGTTTCAACACTACTTTAGATTCCAATAGACAGCATCGTCAACAACATTGCAATCACAACAGGATATTATCGCATCGTAAATGTTCATATATAAAAACAAATGAACCACTTTTTATCTTCCAGTAATACAATAGCTACAATTAGTTCACGCTATAGTCTGTCAAGAGTTGCTGAACCATAACGTATGGGTACTGTAATATTATGTTAATCGAGAGATTGATGAATGTTGGGCGTTTTCAAAATATTGGTTGGTAGAATGAAAAATGAATAATAATCAGTTTGATGTTTGATAGGAATAGGTTGATGAAGACAGTAAAGTATTCTGGCATTTGGAAATGTCTATGAAACTACCACATATATTTCAATGTACCATACTTCTCCAAATGTGTTTCTTGTAACAAATTCTTGGTAATTCAGAACACCCTTCTTCTGACGGAAAACTAAAATGACGCAATCAGATAAGAAGGAAATAAAAATGGTGATTGAAAAGGCATGAATACAACTAAATTCTTTTGTATTGATGAGGAGGAATACATAAGGCTATATTAGGTATAAATTATATGAGATGTAAAAAAATTTCTATACTTTTTATAATGGCTTCCGGTCAGATCATTCATCTTCCTTTTTCCCTGTAATATACTCCGGCTGGCACTCTGGTTGACAAGTAATATACGGTTCTACTATTTTTATTTCTGTCGAAATCTTTAGCAAATATATAGTCAACGAATAGTAGTCTAGCTATAACTTTGGAAGTAAGCATGAATGAATAAAGTCCCTCATTGTTTGATAAAGTAAAATGCATACATGAAAAAGGGTTTACGCAGAAAATTAAACATTCAGAGTATGAGCATAAATTCACGTGAAAGTAGGCATGATCTTCAGCCAACTTTTAGCATTTACCCCTGAAGTTCAGATCGTTTTCGTCATCATGTAAGTATGTATGTATTCCTTTCATGGCTAAATGCCCCCTTGGTATCAACCTGTTCACTCTAGCATAGTTCACTTGTGCCTACGGTCATAGATTCTTGGTATGTTGCAAAATGATGTTTCCTGAACAATTTGATCTCACTGCTGCTCCTACGTTTAGCTACGTAACAACTCAAGATCTTAAATAAGTATCAGCGAAGGAATTTATTTGCCCGATTTTCGATTATTCTCCAGGAATTCCCTGTTCATTATTATTTCCAGCTAAAAGCATGTCCTCTTTCTTTAATTAGTTGTTATTACGTATCGTATCCGATTCCGACTCCAGATCCTAAATGTTTACGTGGGTGCATTATGAACTGTTTCATATTATTCATTAGCAGCTCATTTCACCCTTAATTTGTCGTATGTATACATGACATTTGTAAGACATGAGACATTTTCAGCAATATGTTAAGTAATTAGAACAGAACCAATATACAAGAGCCTCATACATGTATAAAAGGCGTGTAGACAAAGGATCAATCAGTGAACCAGTCGGCATATCTGCGGAAGCATCTTGAAACACACGTCTATCAAAGACGACTCCTATACAAACTGATTGTGTGATGGAAGTTTTGGGATAACTACCGTTCATTCTTACTTTGCCCCTTTTAGTTAAACTGTTTCTACCAAACCATTTTTATTTCCAATATGGTTTTCTTAAAAACTTCAGACAGTTTTATTATTTTTTGTAGTAGTTTTGGTTCAGACCTACTTCGTAGCTAGCGAAGAATCTGTACCAGCCAAGCCCGCTCCATTTCATAATTTGATACCAAGGTTTAAAATGCCTAGAGGTAATCTTCTTCGATACAAGATCCCACATTGGGAAGTTCTCTATTTTCTTAAATACGGAATCGTTCCGTTTATCTTCTTCGATCCTAATTTCAACCGGACTAATTTTGTCACTCAAGTACACAAGTTTAAAATGTACTTTGATGGAAGCCGGTTCAACAGAACAGCATTGAAAGATGACGAATCATTCCGTGAATTTTTAAGACGACACGGGTATCCAAACTTTAATCAGCTACCAGAAAANTTCCGTTTATCTTCTTCGATCCTAATTTCAACCGGACTAATTTTGTCACTCAAGTACACAAGTTTAAAATGTACTTTGATGGAAGCCGGTTCAACAGAACAGCATTGAAAGATGACGAATCATTCCGTGAATTTTTAAGACGACACGGGTATCCAAACTTTAATCAGCTACCAGAAAATGCATTAAGTAAATTTAATACAAGTAACATAACTATAATTTTCCTGCAAGAAAGAATGGCTGCATTTCATAAACTATCTAAAGTAGTTGTCTAATTTATGTGAATATTGTGGTTTATAACTAGGCCGGAACAACAAAGTCGTGGAGGAAATAGATGGACTTCTACGGGAAGCAAGTGATAGATGGTCTACAGAACGACGTGGTACTTTTGGTCAAGTCGGGGAAGATGGCAAAGATTCTTTGTTGAATCCACCGATTAGTCCTGACTCCCTCGCGCAGGCAGGACTGTCTCCCCTGGATATTTTCATGGCTGGGTTAGACCCTGATGCTCCACCGTATTCTCAAGTGGGAAAAAATGAAGATTCTCTTGCAACAAAGAAAAGAACAAGTACACCGGTGGACCAAGAAAACGCAAGAAACTCCTTTTTCTGGAACTCATTTGTCAACAGGTTTCCGCTTTCATATTCCCCTAAAGCAATGTTTGGATCAAATGGTTTTCTTGTAGATAATGATCCTTCATGGCTGCGTGGGAGATTTCCACATTCGACACGGGCTGGGGGCTCTGATTATCAGCGTCATTTGAAAACGTTTAAAATAGAGCTAAGAAATGTTAATTCTGGTTCTGAAAGTGGAGCAGAGGAAGCTACAAGAAACTCAGGTACAATTGATGGAAGAAAAGCTGGAAAGAACTTTCAGACACAGGGATGGTAATTATACAATTATACCGAAAACTAGGTTAGGTTTAATAGGTATAAGAAAATATCATGTAAATGTTCATCGCGGTCAGTGCATCAATATTTAAGGTATACCCTTTAGAAAATAATTGTGACTCTCTGTAGTAATTCTATTTAAAATAATGATTAATGAAAAATAACGCCACAATTGCCAATAAATCCGATTTCTTTTTATCCACTGCAAAATCTTTATTTGCTTGGAACACTATCGTTATATTATATATAAACATACTATTCGTATTTGAGCATCCTAAGCATCTGAATTATATACTTCTACGTATCATATTTCGAAAGGTCACCAGTTAACGGTGGAGCATAAGTTGTTCTTTTGACTGTACTCATGTAGTGGTTTTCTGGTCTCACGGATTCAAACAAGCTAAACATTCTGCCCATTCTTTCTCTAAGCATTTGTGGATCCGACTCATGTTCCGAAGGATGATAGTCTAACACTGGTTTGAACTGAGCTAGAATAATGAAGTAACTTAATACGGTGGAAAAGAGACCGATTATAAATTCCTTGTTGAGAAAGAAGTAGCCACCGCCACTAAGTTCGATCCTACGATAGGAGGTAAAGCTATTGAACATGCTCAGCATAAAGTAAAGTTCTTCGTCTGTTTGTCTTCCCAGCAATGTTTTCCTTCTGATTATTTCCAGTCCTCCAAGGGCTTCTTCTGCTACCTGCATAATTTACAGATTATTGGCATCACTTGATATTAAAACTCCACGATTTAGCTTGTGCTAATATATATTAATTCAAACCTCCGCAGCTGCCTTTGATGCGGTGAAAACCACATAAAAACTAAAAGCGAGAATGATTAAAGAGGGAATCCAATCGTATGGTCTAATGAAAAACTGATCCGCTAATTGACAAAAAAATCTAAGTTACATTTAATTGCTAGGAAGCCACAGCCACACCAAGAAATAAATATGCATGTACATGCAAAATTATGTAACATTTAAACACTTACGCGGATGGCTAACAGCCGCTGCCTTTCTGTTATGTCCATACTTTGAAGCTCGTAAGAAGAAATACACTTCAATCACAAGGTCAAAGATTCCCAAAGCGTAGTAAGATTCTAAAACTCCACTAAAATACCGATCTGAACCTTCTAACAGGTCAAGAAGAACGCAATGATCTTTGAATAGTAAGGTGTAGGTTGCAGCTCCGTTGTCAGGAGAGGCATCAATACCACCTCTGAGAATAGCCGCATACGCTAAAATGTTGAACGAAAATTGTTGAAATATTAAGCCTAAATCGTGTTTACAAATAAAATATCTTTCAAATTGGTAAAGTACATACCTCTTGCATTCCAAATTCCAAACGCTGATCTCAGCAGCTTACATTTGTAAGTGAAAAGGAAATAAAATATCTGTCAAATTGGTAAAGTACATACCTCTTGCATTCCAAATTCCAAACGCTGATCTCAGCAGCTTACATTTGTAAGTGAAAAGGATGATATGGGACTTGGAAGCGAAAAAAACGAACACCATGAGAATTCCACCTAACACTTGGAAACAAACAATTGTTTTTGGTGACTTTAAAATCCAAGCTTTTCCACCAGTGAATTGCCTGAAGAGAAGCATTCCAAAACAACCGCTACCACCAGAAGTCAGCTATAAACGATATGAACAATCATATTTCAAATAGGATGCTGTTTACAAACAAATAAATTGTTTTCGTGGGATAAGCTTGGTTAACTCACAGGCGCCAATCTAGTGGCAGCTAATATTATCAAGGAAGTTAGGAAAACTACGAAAATTATCATTATTTTCTTGGCGTACGATTTGGCTGAGTCAGCTATATCCATATGTAGAGTATGTACTGCCCTAAAATTAAATAATTCATCAATAATGCTACATGTTTGTCTTCTTGATTGATAATGTAGGAAATGTTACACACTTGGTGTGGCTGTGGCTTCCTAGCAATTAAATGTAACTTAGATTTTTTGGTCAAGTCGGGGAAGATGGCAAAGATTCTTTGTTGAATCCACCGATTAGTCCTGACTCCCTCGCGCAGGCAGGACTGTCTCCCCTGGATATTTTCATGGCTGGGTTAGATACGAAAATTATCATTATTTTCTTGGCGTACGATTTGGCTGAGTCAGCTATATCCATATGTAGAGTATGTACTGCCCTAAAATTTAATAATTCAATCAATAATTAGACACATGCTACATGTTTGTCTTGATTGATAATGTAGGAAATGTTACACACTTGCTCCAAAATGTAAGGAAATGTCCAAAATAATGTCGTTTTTTGTACATATTTATGGTTTCCGCTGCGAATTTTAAAAGGATTAGATCAGTATAGCTAACTGAGTTAGAAAGTTTTATAAGATTCTCATATTGATACATAGATTGTTTGCCTACCCAAGGAGTGAAGCATCGCAACCCACATTACGACAATCGTAGCCGTGTGTCGCTTGACAATAGCTATTTCATACTCCAGCTGCAATGAAAATTCTTTAGTTTTCTCCCAAGGTGTGATTTTGAATGACAAAATGACAGAAAAAAGATTCCACGTGCCCATTATCAAAAGGTAAGCTAAAAGTCCAGCAAAGAATGAGAAGTAGAAGCCACCAGCGGATTTAAAAGCCACGATGAACGTGTGTGTTCCATCTTCGTGCTTTTCAATGACGAGAGGAAATCTCGCAACAATCATCAAAAAGATTTTTATTGGAAAAAATGACTTGTACAAATGCTTTGAGCATTGTTCTCGGTGAGCATCATCTATCTTTGCGTCGTTTTCAGCATTATATAGATCATTTTTCCCTACATCTTCTTCAACGTCAGGAATGTCTTTTCTGGATTTTGTATCAGGGATATCGTCTGCGCTAGCACTAGTTTCAGTAGTAGCACTAGGCACATTGTCGTTGTCATCTAAAGCTGTAAAGGATCCGTTGTATTACTATGACTGTAAAATCTAATTTGATATTTATCATTCATTGAATAGAACTGGAATCGATTATTAGTTTACCTGTAGCTGCACTAGGCTTTTCATCATTCTTCTTTTTATCCCAAAATCCCATACTGAATCCTGAATTCTAAATTAGCCTTACAGTTCAGTCAGCACAGATCTACAGTGATGTCACTGTCCCTTTTTATCTATCTCTTTTTACTGTACACAAAAATCTTCTGCCCATTTCATAATTCATTCTGTTTTGTTTTTCTGTCTTTACAAGCTTACGTTCTATAAACCTTACTTACTCTGTACTTTTGTTGGAAATGTGGCTATGACAGCCTTGTACTTTTAAACACCCAACAATCCGAAAAATGATACGATAGATGACTGATCACACCAAGCTAATAAAAATAAGTCAGCATTCCACCAAACAGAAAATGAATTTCCAATATTTTATTACGTTTTTTGCAGCTCTGCGTTAATTTGCGTATGCATATTACAATTTTGCATCATACAAATGGCTTATTACCGTATATGTTAGATTCATACATGCCGAATTAGGGGTACATTTCTATACGTAGAAGGAAGGTAGAAGGCATAAGTTATCCCGATTTCAAATCCGTTGGAAAATCTGAATTGATGAACTAAATTATTCACAACTAGCTTTAGTTGTTTCTTACACTCTAATTCTTACCAATTTAAAAATCAACAAAACAAATGTTTAAAACCGAATTATCAAAGCGCATATTCATGATTATTCAGACATAGTAACATGATTCCAACGCATCCTCAACTGTAGAGCAAACAGCATCAACAACTAATGCTGCAACTTCATTCGGGAAAAATCCTCGAAAACCGGGTCCTCTGAGTTCTTGCAGTTTGGGCCATCCATATCAATTGTATCCTGACGGAAAGTTTCGACAGCAGCTTGAGAGTCCTCACGAATTAATTTTTTGCCATCTGGCTTTGGGTGCATTAATATGAAAGGTATCTCAGCACTTAGTTCTCCACCCAAAGCTCCAAGATATAGTTTTACTTTCACAGTGTAAGACACAATTATTCCAAATGCGTCACGCTGGTCTGGATTTGCCAGTCTAGCAAAGGAAATCGAAATCATGATATTAATTTCTGTTCTTAGCTTATAACGGATAAAGAAATTTGAAGCTAATAAAATAACAATAATTGCTAAGATGACTTACAAAGTTGTAGAAGCCAGGTTTGTATCCTCTCGCTTTAACTGTCCGTCCAAGGCTACCCCGCGTCGATCAAAATTACTTGTAAGAGTTGGTTGCAAGTACAATACCTTTTGCAAGCTGCTTCCTGGGCTAATCGGACAGCCTTCCCTAATTGGATAAGGAATCCATACAAAGAAAGAAATACGGTATATAATGACGTATATAAATTGGCAAGTATTTGTTGACAGGATTCATTGGCTTTTATATGTATGTATATCGATATTAAATGAATCAAAGTGTGTTACTGTGTCTCAAGTGAAGCAACGGTCGCCTTGTATTGCCCATTTGCAAATATGCACACGTCGATACATTGCTGACACATGGCTTTTATTTTCTTGACAGTTTTGTTACTGTTATTGCGAATGGAAATATTGACAGCAATCCTCTCACCGTGATGATAAAGCTAAAAAGTATCAGTTCAGAAAACATTCAAAGATAAAAGATGGTACCTCATTAAGACATTTTCTGTATCTGTCTCGACGTACCTGCTTATCCAAAGTTGCTTCAAGTTCTAACTCTCCAGGGGACATAATGAAATCTTTTCGAACGACAGTACACGGCTGTCTTCCTTACCTTCTGTGGAGCATACTGAATTTTGCGAATGCCCAGCGTAACTGTACTCCTATGGTTTTAGAAATTTAATTGATGTTTTTGTTGGCAGTAATTGATGTATCTATTACTCAATCACATTTTTTTTACCGTTTATGACTTCTTGTTTACATTGAAATTAATATAAGAGATTCTGTACAGATTCTTATGGATAAGTGATTTAAAATAAATTGTCTGCTCATACAATATTTAAGTTATAACGGAAAGAGTTCACGCAGTCAACACTTACCTACTGGTTCTGTTGCTGTGATGTGGTCTACAAAATCTCGTTTTCCCAAGTAGATCGTGATCTTTCCATTTGGGGAAGTTTTCTTGAAAACTTTGAAGGAAACAACCAACTCGCCCATATCGGAAAGAACAAACCATTTGTGTGTAGATTTTCCGATCTTTCAAGTAATCATGGTCTATCACAACCACTCCATCTGTTTACATTGAAATTAATACAAGAGATTCTGTACAGATTCTTATGGATAAGTGATTTAAAATAACTTGTCTGCTCATACAATATTAAAGTTTTAACGGAAAGAGTTCACGCTGTCAACACTTACCTACTGGTTCTGTTGCTGTGATGTGGTCTACAAAATCTCGTTTCCCCAAGTAGATCGTGATCTTCCCATTTGGGGAAGTTTTCTTGAAAACTTTGAAGGAAACAACCATTTTTCCGCAAGTAAATACGTTTATGAATAGAAAAAGGCTTATAAAGTATTGTAGACAGGGAATGATTAAAAAAGCTTGCACCAGGAAGCCAAAACAATTTGGTAACGCAAAGAAAATTGAGACACTGGGGAGTTAATTTGTAAGTTCAGAGGAAATGATATACAAGTCGACTAGCTATGAACATAACCAAAAGCGAATTCAGAACAAAATCCAAAATTGTCCCGATTTATACTGTTTCCGACATATTAAGTATTTGACGTAGCTGAATTTGCACGTATTACAGTAAGTCTTTTTTCACGTTGCTGCATGATAGCGTTTCTTATTCGTTAACAGTAATAAAATCTGAAGCAAGTTACATAAATACGCAGAAAAGACATTTGTTTTCATTGTGCTGGTGCCCGTATTTACTAAGGACAAGCTAAATGTAAATCCAATTAGGACCTCTACATTGAATACCTACTTATGTACGTTTTTTATATGTTTTAGAAACTTAATTTGTCCGTAAATAGCTTCGCCTGTCGTCCTTCAACGCAGAATGAAAAAGCAAGAACTTCGGTTTATGATCTTTTAGGGTACCCCAACTCTCTACCGTCCTCCGTCTTTCTGGTGTGTTTGAAGGGTTTCGTCGTTTTGTCGCACGTCATGCTACAACCGTATCAATAATGCATGTACGTAAATTGTGAAGTAGCGCTACGGTGAGTAACATAATAGTTTTTATTGTATCAACATTTTTTTTGCCAATCCAGTATATCTTCAGTAGAATAGGATACATTTCATAATCTTGCAAAATGAGGTGAGCATGTCTTATATGTAGCATCATACTTGACGAAGTATTCAGAGAAACATGCAGGCTTCTGCGAGAAGAAATCAGCACAAAATCCGATTTATAGCATGCACGTGGCATACACTTTATTGAACGTACAATGTAGTAATAACAAGATAGAGGCTACAACAAAAAATTAAATAAACCAGACTTTTGATTGCATTCTTATTATAACTAATTACTATTATGCACGCAAAGAAAGTCACAATACAAGTAGAAACCTAAAACATAATACGTTTTAGGTATATAAAATGTCTTTTCACTTGTAAATATTCAAGAGATTTTTAAAACGAATACATCAGTTAATTGATATCTAGCTGCTCCTGTCTGTAATATTGTAAAAATACTGGCTAAATGAATATGCTGAAAACACTTGGTCAAATTCATTCCGTGTTTAAACTAAGACCATAACTGCTACACAATCGTGCGTTAACCATGAGACTAGAGTGTAATGGGGCCGTAAAAACTGTGTCGTCAAATATTGCACCTAACGATTTTAAAAATATGGAGATTTCTTCTAAAACATTGACGCACAAGTAAATGTAGAAATCGAACGTTTTCAGAAAATACGCAGTCTATGCACGGTTACAAAAGGTTTCTTGTGTAACTACTTACTTTGTGTCAAATATTTATCTAAAATTTCGATTAATTTTTGAGCTGACTGAATTCTATTGAGATCTAATTTTCCAACTTTTGGATTTTTACATTGCGTAAGCAAATCGGGTAGCGAAGACAGTTTATCCGCATCTTCATTAGGAATCGAATGAAGCAATCCTTGTGGAAAGTCATACGACAGTCCTCCTGGTGCCAGCAAACCCTATCAGAAATCAGAACATATATGAAATGTGTTAAATAATTTATTATAAACGTATTTACAGATCATTTTAATGGGTTCGCGTAGTTCTTACAGCGCAAACTGCATAGTAGTTGTGATCAACGCGAGGTTTATTGCATAAGTCGTCTACAGAGAAACTAAAACATTCCTTTGTGTAACGACCTTGATCTTCACATGTCGTCGATTCAGACACAACCAATTTTTCTGCATCTTTTGCTTTGCCTAAAGAAAAGTAAATATATATATTTAAACTGGATAGAGTTATGAATGCATCTTTACATACAAGAACTTACTTTTTATAACAATTTCTTTATCGACTATTATAAGATTTTCCAAATCTATTAGTTTGACGATATTTGTATTTTCAGCAACTGCAAAATTATCTGCTTGTGTGTCGGTCAAGTACAGAATAAATTGGGTAGGGTTTTCATAGAACAAGTTGGCCATTTTTAATAACTGCAGCGACAGATACGCTCTGACTTTAAACGAAGCGTCAGCAAATGAAGACAGTGGCCTTCCAACGTATTCCTCCACAACGAGCCTTCCACACGCACCGTAAAATACTGGAAATGGCCATCCTTCGGTTAATGGAAAAGCCTTTAATAAAACGGAATTAAAAATAAATTTTTAAAAAGTTCCACGTTGCCCCGATGTTCTGTACAATATTCATATTCATACATTAAGATATCATTGCTATTGCATAGGTATCGCTACCTCTAATAGTAGTGGTTCCGGATTAACAAGTATTGTAGTCAATACGTTCGCCAAAATAGTCTTCTTATGCTGTCCTTTGTTAAACTTTGTGGCTGCATCAATTAAGTAATCCATTTTCCCATGGGAAGGACACAGTAAAATGTCCGATCCGTTTCCCACTTTCTCACCATGTAGAATCTGTTCTCCAGGTCTTAGCGTAGAATGATGAGAGTACTCATCGATTAAATAACGAACAGAGTCTGAAACGTCACAGGTATGATCTTTCCCATGCCTTTCACAGATTGTGCGGTCCAATGCATCTAACTCATTGTCGTGTGCGAGTTTCTTTAATATAACCTACAATTTTAAGAGATCTAGGTTAGATTTACACTGTCGTCGCTGCCCGTTTTAGAAACTATGAAACTCGTAAACCATTCATAGGATACCTTCTTCTGTGTAAATCCATCTTCCCATTGCCCATAAAATATATTTTTTTGGTTTACATATTTAGTAAGTTTGTACTTTGTCCAGTCAATAAGTTTAATCTGGCCAGTGATAATCTGAGGGCACATTTTTACTCCAAAACAGGCTGGGCATTTCTCTCGGTCAGTCAGTTTCTCCAAGTCTATTGTCAAGCTAATTGGGGATGATCTTAAAATGCCAGAAGTCTGAGAAATTCCTCCAGTCCACATAAGAAGTAGGACTATGGCCGCTACTGCGGTGAAAATTAGTAAGATCCATCGCTGCCTGGTTTTCATGTCATGTGGCTGCCGGACTCCTGCGGGATGTCGTGGTAAATGTAGCAATGATAGTCGACTGCAGTTACAAAAGTAATGAACTTCGTCTGCACGACTACTTGGCTCCTTGACTTCAAACATTAAAATGACTGGTAAGTGAAAATGCTGACTTCACAAAAGTATAAAAGTTGGCGTACTGCCTAACTCATATGCTAAGCAGCTTTTAATGGTGTACACGTAATGTGTAGTGAATGTTCGATGATGCTTACAAAGTACAACAATGGCAGTGTTATATGGCTCGATTACAAACAAGCGTATGTATAACCATAACCGTAATACAAATCGTGCGAGAAACCTATGGTATTAATGAGGTACATTTAGCATAATAATAAGGATCAAGGAAATTATATTATGCTTAGCCCTTAGCCCAAATTCACATCACGAACTTGTCTCCTGAAGATTGACATAAAATTGATATTAAGCATGTAAACAGGCACTTTATAAAAACTTTGTTCCACTGCAGCATTAGGACCAGAAGAGAATGTTCTTAAGCATTGAGTTCTTCATACAGTAAATTGATTGTTTCAAAGTTGTATAATAAAATCTCAGTTTATCATATTCAAAACCAATTGATGAAAAAATATGCTTAAAGAGAACATCCCAATTCACTCAATCACAATTCAACTGAGCATGACAAAGTACTTTTTCATATCCATACGATCATCACTGGATGCTGATTTTAAAACGTGGATAAGAAAAGTAAATATTGTTGATTTTGGTATCAAATCTCTTGTATCCTCAAACAGTTTGATAATAGATGTAATTTCTGAGTTTGAACAAGGAAACCTCACTTGACGTTGGTCAATACATACAGATTTCTATAAGGCACTTACGCTCACACTTTTGTGTATGCATTTGTGGTAAGTTGAAGTAATCAGACTGGCTCCTTTTGGACTCGAACAACAGCTTTTTATTCCAATCAAACCCATAACTAACATCAGCAATCATGTTATGCACAGTCAGAAATCCACAAATGTATACAAATATGTTCCAAAGATAAAAATTATGATGATGGCACTAATATATTGAACAGTGTGTGTAGGTATATGTTTATCTTTCAGTATAGTATAGGTTTATAAACTTGCAACATGTACATAAATGCGTTGTGGCTAAAATGTGATCTTTGATCTATTTTTCTTCTAGCAGTAGGTTAAAAAACTTGTGTCAAAACCTTCTTTTGCAAACTAGTGTGAACGACTTTCTTAGATCTTCTTGCCAAAGGACTTTGTATTACTATTTAATTGCTTATTTTCCTCATGTCGACGACATTGTTACTACTGCTGGGTTCAAAGATTTTCAAAACATTAAATAAAAGTTTTCTTAAACAACTGGAGGGATATTCTATTCTGCCAAGATCACCAACTATGAAAACCAAGTAAAATCTAAACATACGCATGCCACAGTTATGTATGAACTGCACGAGTGGCATTATTTCCGTCATATCTCATAACTACAACTTGTGGACATTAATTTCATAGGAGATTTCGTCGCTAATGAGTGGGTGGAGATGCACTCTCGCAAGTGAGTCAGAGTGAGAACGCTTAACTAACTGTATTATGACTATGACTAATAAAATAAAAAAGGCTCAATCCTATGCTCATCTAACATTTACTCATTTAGGCGTGTAACAACTAGACAAACACGAGAATAAAATTAGCATCACAAAATCATGCAGTAAATGTAGTTGTAAAGCTGACGTCTATATATATCAATAAGGTTTTTATACTGTATTGGAATTTTTTGAGTTGTATACCGTCAGGAAGATCACTTATCCATGCATGATTTCTATATTTGCACCAACTTCGATCTACAACCATTGCATTGTCATACTCATACTTCATACTTATGGAACAAGGTGATGCTTTAATGTTTAGTAAACAAAAGATCAGCAGACACTACGACATGGAGCCAGCTGCGCAATAGAAATCTTTGCCATGAAGTTGTGTCATGCATGGTTAAAAGTAAGAATCCTGATTTGTAATTATGATGAATTACTTGCACGATTAACGTATACAAGACACAAGACTACTTGCTTATATTGTGGAGAGGTTTGCGTATTGATTCAGGCAGATGCAGATGTGAGTAAGTATATATCACATATATGTATACTAATGCGTCTTTAGTTAAGTTAGCCAATAAAAGTTGAAATATTATCAGCCTTTGAACCTATATATAAGTTTGGAACAAAAACAAAAACTACCAGTGAACCAATTTCTGCAATACTTAAAGAAGAAGTTACGCAGTTACAGTGTGTAATTCAGCTAAAACATATTTTAAGATTCAGATTCAGGTCCAGTAAAGAAACTAAACTATAAATTGCGACAACACAGTTCACGTTCCATGAACATACACACAGATACTTATGAATCATGAATACACTTGGATTTAATGACAATGACAAAGTGGATATCGTTTGAACTTGGCTTGACAGTAAATACGTAACTTTAAAATTTCGAATTTGAGCATATTATATCGTAAAGACTTTCTTGCAACTACATGATGATTAGCTGAGTTGATTGACAGCCAAAACAAAAACATAGTCAACTTTGCAGATAGAATATATGATCATATAGTTGGGACACGGAATTGATATATAAGCATCCGCTAAAGAATACAAATACAACTCTAGTAGTAATTAGGGTAAAATACCTTTTGTTTTGCCGTGTAATTTTGAACTGGTTTGGTTTTATCTCCTCCTCCCTGGTAGTTGCCGGGTGGTTTTTCATAATATTCAAACGCAAAAAAACTCAACAAAAGGAGCAAGAAATGTCCTGCCTTGTATGTAGTTTAGGAACTAGCAAATTAAAATCAAGCAACATGTAAGCTGCTCCAGGCATCTTATGCAATCCACAATAATAACAAAATCAAAATACATAGTGGAGGCTGAGAAAGGAAAGGATTAATCTGCAGAAAGTACATATTATGTTATACCTATGTACATGCATAGAGCAAAAGGTGTCGGGATCTCGGGTGTACATATATCTAGCGAGGTAGTTGTGTACATTTACCAGGTGCATAAATATGTACGTATGTACCTATGTACTTACATGGATATGAAGCAAATATTTGTAAAAATTTGATTCACCTGAGAACAAACTTGCTTCGACGGATTCCCATCGACTGGCCTGGTCCATCGTCCTTTACCCACCTTGTGCATTTCATCCTCCTCCCATCAAAACTTCTTTTTTGCTAAAACTAGATTTTTCCAACTCTAATCCGATGGATAATGGATGCAAGCCCATCTTTGTCTTTAAAATTACTCTTATATATAAATTCTTAGCTAAAAGTTACGCATAAAGCGTTGCATTTTTGTTACATTTAATCCATTACAAGAAGCTAGCGACGATTGATGTGTTCATTAATATTTCAAGGTCAATTTTTATAATTTGAGATCATCAGAATGCCAAAATGTGCGTATGCACACACGTAACAAGTATGTAATTGTTGCTAATTGTACATTGCATACATAAGACATGGTTTTCCATTACCGTAAAATCTAAGAATGTTATTAAAATAATGAAAAAATGTTTGTGCTTTGCTTTAAGAGCGTCTCTCCGAATAATTTGATTAACTTTTACTTTTAAACGATAAATTTGCTGTAATACATTTTGCTTTTTTACATTACATCATACGAACCTTTTTTTTAACTACTTTAAAAATACAACAAAGTGTACAGCGCTATTTAATCAATGCTTCTACCATGCCCAGATTTCGGATCTCAGTCCAGTAGTCCAGTCTTTCCGAATATCTCCAGCTTTATCGATCATTGAAACTTAATATATGTTTTATCGTTTGTATGTAGGTCATAAGATGAGACTTTAACACTGCCTTTTCGAAACCAAAGTAAAGTTGCATTTGCAAAGTTCTAGGCATGTATAATCATTAATCATATATGTTCATAAATATTATATTATCACAAGAGACATGTTGATAAAGTTTGCTCTTAAGCTCAAGCTTGTCGGTCCTAACGTCGCCTATCGCTCTTTTTAGTTGGATTTCTGGATCCCTTAAACCGACTATTGCCTTTAAACAATCTCAGTCGTATCTTCTCTGTCATCGTGGCTCTTGTGTATAAATTTTTACAACTTTTAATGCATTTTTTCAATTCAATAACAAAAACTTCATTGTTTCGATCCTGCAGTTAAGTTAATTAAGTACTAAAATACAAGGCAAAGGCAAGCATTCCGCATTCCATTCATGAAATTAATTTGTAACGTAAAGCATTAAAATATTAATTCAGAATATGTTTTAACAATGTTTTTTATTGCACATTATGACTACGACCAAATCAATGAATGCATTTCACAAATTCCTGTCTTTGTTTTTGCCAATCATTCCTAACTTTACAAAGAGTAGTCGTTAGTCATAGGATTTGCATGATTTTAAAACTGCCTTTATTACTTGTGAAGTACATGAAAGTTCACAACACCAAGATTTACAGATCGCCAATAAGAGTAAAACAATCAAGTAAACACCTTTAACCTCATTATCGAAAGCATTTATCTGCGCTTTTGCAAACGCCATAAGTCAGTAAAAGAAATCTCAGAACGGTCCGTACACAAAATATACACCTCATCCCAACATTTGATTCCTACTTCGTTCTTATTCTTTAAGGATATTTTTCTTGATTACTAAAAAATCTACATGCTTTCTATGCGATCTCTACAAAACAGCACGTTTTCAACCATTTCTCACGCTAACCTATTGAACATTTCGTGCTAAAAAAGTAACATATCTTGCATGCCATATCTTCTGAAAGGTTCTTTCTTTTCATATGTATATACTTAGGTCTTTCACGCTTAGTTCCTAAGCACCATGCATTCAGTTGATGATGAGTTCTTGCTCAGTATGCAGTATGCACTATGTGGCCTTATGCATATATTGGGTGGATATTGGATATAGACAACCTTTGAGTTAGGCATTCAATAAGGAACTTTTTTGCTACAAAGCAATATAATGTACTGTGTACCATGTACACAGCAAGGTGTTAGTGTTAGGGTATCCTCAAAGAATGCATAGGTAAGCTGGTTTTCGTTACGTACATCTTTCATCTTTCCGAACAAGATACGTTCTTCATACATTTTATGTGCCTTGCCTTTTGCATACCATACATTTTACATTTCCACTATATTTGCACTATTCTGTAAACATATATTACAAAATATCCTTATCCAATCCCTAGTATACTCTCTACCTAAATATTTCATCTTTACAAAACTGTTTAGGCCTCTCTCTTAAACACATATTATTGTAAAGTTTCAGGCCGTATGTAGTTTTTTGTAAATACGTGTATTACAGTGACAGTACACATACATTATTACCTAAATGCATATACATTTGAAAGGCATCCCAATATAATACGTAAGTAAGCCTAACAGGAACCTCCTTCTCTTCATGCATTCATATAGTGAGTCTGGTATACATGCATTGCAGTAAAAAAGAAGGTACAGCATCAGCATCGCAAAGATCATCATCATCATCATCGTATGAAAAACAGGCCGTAAAAAACTACATAGCACATAGGTATGCATATATAGGCTACTTAGGCAGGTCTCCTTACGTACATTCTATAAAAAAGGATGTACCTACTCTATTCGACTAGGACATGCCAGCCCAATAATAAAGGTTTTGTTATACGTTGACTATATTGGCATTGGCGCTGGTTAGTATATTGTGTGCTTTTTTAGTGTATTTATTCCGTTTCCAGTTTTTTTAATACTGGCTAGAGTGAAAATAACCGAACCGAATTGAAATAAAAAACAATTTGACATAATAATAAAAAAACATTTTTATTGTGAAAAGGTTAAAAGCACCTTTTGTGTGTGTGCGATAGTGTTGTAATTTTAATGAGGGAGTTTTGAATTCTCTTAAAAATAATTGTACTTCGTAGTAAAAAAAATTACACGCTTTATTAGGGACTGTGTGGGACATTTTATATAATATAGGCAGTGGTGTAGGTGGTGGTTAGATGAATAAAAACATTGTTGTGATTAATTAGGTAAGTATTTTTATTTTATTTAAATTAAATGGGGACAGGTGAGGGTGGGAGCCTGTCATTTGGGTTCGCAACTAGCATTAAAAAAAACATTTTTATTGTGAAAAGGTTAAAAGCACCTTTTGTGTGTGTGCGATAGTGTTGTAATTTTAATGAGGGAGTTTTGAATTCTCTTAAAAATAATTGTACTTAGTAAAAAAAATTACACGCTTTATATAATATACTGTGTGGAACATTTTATATAATATAGGCAGTGGTGTAGGTGGTGGTTGGATTAATAAAAACATTGTTGTGATTAATTAGGTAAGTATTTTTATTTTATTTAAATTAAATGGGGACAGGTGAGGGTGGGAGCCTGTCATTTGGGTTCGCAACTAGCATTATCGTAGTTGGTATGGTTGCTTGGTTGGATTGAGGGATGGTTATTTTGTAATTTCCGGGTGATAGTTACAAAAGCATCTTTGGAATGTTATTTACATTTTTTAAAGAAGGGTTTCAATTTAGAACGAGTAGGGAGTAGGGAGGAGTAGGAAGGGTTAAAGTGGTTTGGGGGATAATAAAAAGTTGAAAGTGGTGTAATTGATTGAGCTGGTTGATAAAGGAAGATTAAAACAGCTGATTGATTGGTGCTATGTTTTCAGATCAGCTAGTTTGAAGAATTGACAGCAGAACATCCAATTTTTGAAGACGAAGATTGCACTGAGAGAGTAGCAGTTGACTGAACATCTTTTACAATGTCTGACTCAAGACAGCTGTATTTTAAAAACAAAGGGAAGGATACTGACGTAAGTTGGGAGTATTAATATTTATATGAGAGAAGTAATGTTGAATGTTAGATGGAACTATTGATGGATTGTTTGTAATTTGTTATTTTTTTTAAATAGGAGCTGAGGCGGCGTCGTACAGAGGTGACCGTTGAACTAAGGAAAAATAAAAGGAATGAAACTCTTCAAAAACGAAGAAATGTGCCTCAATCCGATGTAACCGACGATGAAGCAGAAAAGGTGAGTTGTAAATTAGATGATTGGTTAAGAATTTTAAAATATTTTGTTGTGTTGAAACTGAACTATTCTTTAAAACATGTTTTTATGTTTAAATTATTAGCCAGTGTCAGCAAATTTGCAGCAGCTGGTCAAACAAGCCACATCTGAAGATCAGGAAGTCCAGTATCAA
>JAHZNG010000687.1:0-17325 GCA_027744375.1 Orchesellides sinensis
ATAGTAAAGTGGGAGGTAAAAGCATTTTTATGAATGAAAGCGGGTGGCAAGGTTACGGAGCAGGTGGGGGAAAATCCCAGTTCTTGATAGGTAACATGTAGGCTTTTTTGAGATATCGACTTGGTAGATATCTCACTTCAATCATTTTATTGGGGAAAGCTATGATGGTGGTCACAGGTCACAGATGTGATCCATTCGTCTTCCACGCTGCAATAACTAGTAACTCCGTACTTATCCCTGTTATCAACATAACAAATACTGGTTTCTAGTTTCCAGCACCACTAAACTGAAGTGTCATGCAAATTGACAATAAGAGGGATCATCGTAGATGATAGTGGGGTTGCAATGGGCCTATAGTGGCTTGAGCAGCGGTGAGCAGCAATGTTCACCACCCTAACACATAAGTACTCATAACCTGACCATAATTAAGGCTGTGGTAAACCTATTGGAAATACCTGATTTTATAAGAGTGTCGTATCTATAGGAATTTTAGTAAAGGGATAGCAGAAACACATGCAAATTAGGCGTGTTTCGGAGTAAGTCAGTGTGGCCACATTTTTGTAAAACTCCCATTTAAAATGCAAACCCATACTCTTCACCTACTGTGTGATTAAAATTTTTTGATTTTTAGTTCAATAGTTTAGCTAATAAACGACTTTTTGTGCGAGAAGTTTTCCTGAGATTTTTCATAAGAAAAGCATTATAGGTTCAGAAATCCGAAGTTTTTAACTTAAAAGTCGTCATTTATAGAGATGGGTATGTTTATAAGGTTCATTTTTAGATTATGGTGAAGATCAAGCAATTTTTTATGAAAGCTTAATCTCAGAATTAATATTTTTCTACTCTAAGTGTTTTTATTTGAGCGAAATCGAAAAAAATCCCAGTTGGGCATCGTTTTTACATGTTAAACCCCGTCCCAATGAAGCATTCGTTTATCCCCCTCTTTAGTGAAATCCATTTGATTTTAAATTTTTTACTTTCAAATGAGGATTTCATTTCATTTTGGTCAGGTTAGGTTATCTGCGAGAAACCAGAGCAGGAAGCTTAGAAATCGCATTGAAAATCATCTCAGTCGAGATGTGCAATCCTATCTGTAGTATCTTATGACTTTTTTCTATCCTACAACCAAAATACGTGATGTTTTCATATCCTAAAACCAAGCATGCGAGATATCGCATAGGCGTAGGCGATACCCCATTTCAACCCATCCTACCCAACTTAAATATAATTCAGTAAACATCTACCTTTTGAATTTGCAAGGTTTAGCAAATGCGATTGGAATCCCTGGTAGAGAAATATTTCGGTTTTCAGGCTTTGGCTTGTGTGTTCTAACAGATCAGAGGAATCTGAATCCTCAAAGGACTTATGCACACCATGTTTAGTGATGTGGTTAGAGTGTAATTAGTCTTTGACATGGGAAATGTCGTTAGAAAGACAGCAATTATGGTTATTCGCGGATTTTGTTAAATTATGTTTTGCTTACGAATAAAATATTTCGCAGTTATTTAAATTGCAAGCAATATCCACTTAGAACAGTTTCCAGGAAGATTAAAATTCACCTAGTGCCTACTCTCTCCTTTGATCCTCCTCTTATAGCCGTTATATATTTATGTTGTTGAAACGAATACGAAAGGTTTACAACTGTCATATCTGCCCACCAGATTAATCACCAGTGCTACTTGTTTTACTGATTAATTACTCAAAGGGTTATTTGAGTAAGGAATTTCTCTTGCGATTCAGCATTCTCTTCGCAGTTTGTATTACACCATATTTCAAGGCTGATAAAGATTACCTAGTTATAGTAAATCTAGGCTAATAATACTAAAATACTTTGCTTTTAAAACTTGAAGCATATTTTATGTGTTATTGCTTGTTTTATGTAGGAAATATATAAAAATAGGTCATTCATTCTATTGTGTTTATTGCTTGCAGGAAAGAAATTATCCCAACCCCAGCCTCAGGTGGATGTGAAGAGAACGATTATCCCATTCGATGCTTTTTTGGTTTCCAAACATTTTAATTCAAAAATTTAATTCTATTGCCAGCAAGGTACGTACTTCATTCATTCAAGATATTGTGTTATGCATATACATGAATAAAGTGTCTAACGTTTGGTACCAACGGTTTAGATGTTGGTTCATGGGCAGGATTGATTCGATACATTACAAAAGAAACTACGAAATCAATCGAGAATCCTTTTAAAACAAGAATCAAATATGGTTTTCATCTCTTTCCATTCACCCATGGTTTTAATGCATTGGTAAATACGGGGTTTTAGTGGATAAATTATTGATAATGCTTGGCTTTCGAAACACACACGTTTCTTCATCAGAGCATAACGAACTATCAAAAATAGATGGTAACGCAAATCGTACGTTGCAATTTGTCCTGTATTTTCTTACACTATTTTGCCCTGGTTTTTTCGCTGATGCCCTTATTATCAAGTTTTAGAAGACGCGTAGAAGATACTTCATGACGTGATTACATGTGTAATTTAATCAATACATCAAGTCACCTTGTGTACAACAATTGTATCAAATTTCTTCAATTGTGTTTGACTTACGTATATGTGCTCTTTACACAAAGATTCTGTTTCGCCATTTACTTTTGTTTACAGAACAAGTCAAACCAAATCACGGCTAACGAAAAGTTTGTACGAAAATAAAATAGTTGTGATCCAGACAAACTTTTAGTTTGATCTTAAACTTGAGTATTATAAATACAGGGTCTTGTTTGAACTTCGATTGCCGAGTTTGAGTTTATTGATAAGAAAAGTACATTCCTAAAGTTTTGCAAAAACTTTTCGCTACATCCTTTCCATTAAGTGTCTGCACAAATGGAGTTTTTGTACATACCAAAGAAACGTACTGAAAAATTTAATGTTTAAGTTTTTGCTTGATTTCAAAGAGATGCGTAAGTCGTAATTCTTGCGAGATTTTGTTTAAAATCGTTTGGTATAAAGTTTTGAAAATTCCAAATTAAACAATTCCAATTAGACGGTACTGAAAGAAATTTTTGAATCATTATACAATCAATAATACATGCTCAGCAGGTTGGAGTAAAACGAGTGGGAAATGTAAGATTTAATGTTTAACGTCTCCTAACGTTCTTTTAATATTTTGAAGCCGAGCCCCATGGTGGATATTAAATGCTGTGAACTTATTTCAAATATCACATCCATAATATTTTGCTGTCTTATGGGTATGCCGTATACTGTTAAACAAAGGTTTAATCCTTAAATCCAATTTAAAGGTCTCTTGAAGGACGACATTATTGCATGTCTACAAGTTAAGCAATTGAATTGGTAGCTATATTTACGAACTTGTCAAATTTTAAATAGTTTAGTCCCGTAGGTTTACAAATGTAAGAAAATGGTTTTTTGATGTAGGGTACTCTACTTCCAAATTACTGTGAATTCAACCTCGGCAGAGAAAATCGTTTGGAGTTGAGCAATCCAATTTTCACCAGAGAAAATTTACTATCGAGAACTTTAGGAATTCGTCTAGACGTACCATATGTGCCAAATTGCAACCTGGTTCTTTATCTTATTCAATACAGTAAAATAAAAAAATCAGAAGGAGGTCAAACCGTGTTTCATACGAAATTGCATATGATCCAATCTGCATACTTGCTTTCTCTGATGATCCGACCAGAATACTAAATTTGTTGCGCATACCTTTCCTATATATATCGTAATCGTAGTGAAGAAAATGCAGTGATATAATTTTTTTTTTCATTTTAACTTAGGTGTATACTTTTCTTATCAGCTCATATTCAGATTTACAAATTTAGCTTAAACATAATAAAATATTTAAATAAAGGGAATCGTAGCAGGCAACGAAAATGTACGTTTTGTTGTTCCAACGAGAGGGTTAGTTGTTCGTCTTTTGAGAACAAAGCAAAATCCTCCTTTTAAGTTATTAGAGCAGCTTTGCATACATATGTAAGAAAGGCAATAGAATACTTCCGAATCTACATAATTACAGACTTACGGATTTGTGTTGATTCTTTAGATGAATGTAAAATGGCCATGAATAGTATTCATCGCCTAGCAAATGCATTATCAAAAGACTTTCTCTATTCCTTGCTGAAGTTTCTCAAAGCATCCACCCAAACATTAGCAAAAGCCATATAGGTATTATTTTCATGAAGTCTTTCGCTCACATGTCCGCTTCTAAGTTCCTTTTTTACTCCGATGAATTTCATCTCAACATTGTAAAAGACTTAAAACCCTGAATATATTTTGAGATCTATCATGCACTTAACGTAAACGCTCCCGGAGTAGTATGTGAGGACCTTCTGTAAACTGCTTCAACTTAAGTAAGTGAAAGGCTCATTCCTCGACTTTAATTTAGTTCCTACACGGGCTATTAAGCTGAACTTGGTGCTCTCCATGTTTTTAGAAATCATTTGACCTCTTGCCAATTTTACAGCTGAACAGTAAAATCGGTCGTAGAATCAGTTTTAACATTAAAGAAGACCGACAGAAAGTCAGTCTGTCGTTCTATTCTCAAGTAAATATGCGCAAGATGGACTTTAAAGGGGCTCCCCTTTCTTTTTATCCCTTTTTCCACGTTACATGAATATAGCATCATATACCATACCTACAAACTACCTTATTGTCTCTTCAAGGATTTAAACTCGTTTACGAGTCTATGTGTGCTCACCCAACTATGTGTGCATGCAGTAAAAGAAATTTTCATCACAATTTTGCAACTGTAGCTTATGGAGAGTAAGCTGTAATCGTGAGGAAGTAATGACTTTCTCTTCTTGCAAGTCGCCGTAGAGGACTTGTTGGTTTTTATTAGTACCATGAAAAAAACTCCCTGCATTTCTTGAACACTGCAGACTGTGGAAAAGTCGTAGGGATTTTTGTAGAAGCTAGAAACTTTTTACTTCTTTAGGTATGTAGGTAGTAGTAATAATGCGCCAGGAGTCATTGTTTCCTTCTGCATAGATTATACACATCCGTGGGTAGCATATACAGATCACCTATTCGCTTTGGCCCAAATGTTGCTTAACGCATTTGTATTCATACCCAGAATAATATTATTGCTTCGTTGTGCCTTTTAAATCGGCAACTTGCATCCCGAATTGAGTCGGCGAAATTACATTTAAAAGTGTAGCTCACAGGCTGACCTTGGATTGGGCCCGTATCAGGAAATTCCCTTTTAGCGCGATAGTTTCACCTTGTGTTAATTTAAGATCTAAAATTAAACATTTAATGAACTCATTTGGATTTCATAATAAAACTTAATTTTGCTGGCAAATAATTTGTATTTATATATTTAAATGATATTTATCTGCCTTAAAAACCATTATCAAAGTTTTCACACTTTCGCAGTTTGAAATGGAATTGACATATATTTTGCCATTTGACAACGTTGAATCACTGCCGAGTCCCAATGCAAGTCTCACAGTCCCTATTTTCAATTCCCTCTATTGAAGTGTACTCTTCAAAATGTGTAGATTTACCCATATAACGATATGTGGGTCTATTGAAATCGAATGTGAGAAACATTACGAAAGCAACAAAATTTTACGCCAACAATAATCTAGAAAAGTGTGTGGATTCTTATTTCAGTAATGGGATGGGGTGTTTCCCTTTAACTAGTATTTCTCATAAATCTCTGTTGTTCCCACACAATCGGACTCTATTCACATGCTTTCAACGTCATCATCATCAACAACACCACCGCGGTGCAAGTTATTCTTGGATGTTTTCCTCATACGTTACATTACAGCTCCTCACTACGGATACACGCATTTTATGGGAGAAATGGGTATCTATGTAGGTGTGCCTGTGCCGTGTTGTAAATCAGTAATCGGTCATGACAATATGAGGAAGCAATAACAATGGTGCTGTTGGGATGATGACGAGTACAAAATTTGTGCATGTTTTCCCGGTTCCGAGAAAATTTTATATGGAACAGTTTTTAACAATAGATGAAACCGACCCAAATGGAAAAATGTTTTTATCGAGACCAAGTTGCGATAACAAAATAAGGAATTTGCAAAGTGGTAGGAGTGACTACAAGCTTTCACTTTCTCAAAAGCCAGACGTGTGGACGTTGTTGATCATACTTTCTTAAAAGCATGGTTACTCGCATGAAATTGATTCCGTCTCCGGCCCTGCTCCGTCTTCCAAAAAACTTTCATACATTTAAATTGGTTCACCTTTCACCACTTCATTAATTTGGCACGTCTTGCTTTCTACTTCACCAAACTTCTTTTCGTATTTTGGAAGCTTTATGAGGTGAATAATTTCTCCCTTGAGTCATTTCTCGGTAAGATGGTTTTGTAAAGCAGAAATATTGAGCGCATCAAGTCACAACACAACTTTGTTTTGTTCATTCACTCGCTGAGTACCACAGGGAAGCATTAAAATTATAACTATAAATATGAAGCAACTTAGTGAAAATAACGTTATAATGGACCCTTATTTCAATTATTTGTATTGGGCATATAATACTGGTAATGTGAGCGTGCTTGGGTGTAATGGCTAAATTGTATAAGCCCATGTTTCTGGGGTCCGTCTATTTCAAGGTCCCATCTGTTCACCCCAAACATTTTTAATGGTAAACATTCCGTTGACTTTTGAAACTAGTATATAAAAAATGTAATTTTCATCAACCAGCGTGTTCATAAAGTAAATATCCTTATGCCACCAGAAGACCTTGTCATGCCCCTAGGAAGCCATGCGTTTTTCTACACTCATGGCCATACCACCAAGGTACGATCTCCGATTATAAACTTCACATTTTTGTTAAAATATAAACTAAATTGGTTTCTCTTCGCGTGCACGTAAACATTGACATCATTGCAAAACTCATAAATCTATTTAAAACGACATAAGTTTAAAAAATAAACATAAACAAACATTATATTGAAATGCATATTTGAGCAGGAGATAAAAACAGTTTGAAAATGCAAGTAAAAATGAAAAAGGATCAAATTAGGTGATGAGTAGAGGACATTACAAGAGAGAGATACAGTAACAAGAAGTTTATGTCATTCATAAAAATGAAGTTAAAAACTTTTAAGGAATTACTACATCAAAACACTAATATATATTTCGTTGCAACAAGTAACATGTGTAATATATGTTTATGTGTTATAAACTAATGTACAAATGTGCGCTCCTGGTTTACGTTTATCAACCTAAAACGACTAGACAAAACTATAAACTAACTGCATATCTACTCAACTTTTTTTTAACACGATGTTAGAAAAAAGTGTAAAAAATTACATGTGGACTAAGCAATAGGAACGGCTTAGAAATGAAATGTGGAGTTTTTGTTATATAATGGTAATAATAATCATCATAATATTTCGTTTTTCCTCTTTCTCTCCAAGTTTTTCTGTGGAGTGGATTGGTATAGTGGTTTAGTATGAGGAAGGATGGGTAACAGTGTGTTTCCCATTCATGAGATCATTAGGTTCATTACCATAAAAGTCGTAACAAATGAGCCTCGTCGAGGTAATTTCCGCAGCATTTAACATACGAGCAGTGTCATCTGTTACGTTACTTGTTACTTTCCCAGTTTCCCACTTCATATCATCAAGGGAGTTGAGTTACTCACGTTCAAATGCCTTTAGAAAGAAAGTTTATGTTGCACATACGTACCACCCCTACGATGTTGTAGTTATTGGCTCACCATTCATGCATATGCATATCTAAGCAGTGTTTTAAGATAATTTCCAAACTTTAAACAATGCAGTTTATGTATGTGGGTAATGACAATGATGATGATTATTGTTATTATGGTTGAGAGTAGGTTGATCCCATTCATTTTGGTAATGTTTTAGGGTCTACTTGCCATATTTTTCACTTTTTGGTATTTGAAACCAGCACGAATCTCACGGAGTAATCAGGGAGCATACAAGTAATGTCCATACATGCATATTTGTAAATCAGACACGAGTAATAACCATTCCACGTCAGAGGGAAACTACGTTAGGTGCGTGCAAATGATCTCAGATAAAAAAAATATGCTAGCGTTTTAGTGAAAGTAGGCACACAGCTCGTAAACTATGTGGGACTCATAAAGAATAAAATATCATATTTTTCACTCGCATATATGACATGTCTTGACTTTCCCTGAACTTGTACAAGAACAAGTCTTCTATGAGATGACAGCTAGAACTTTCTAGCATTCAGTCATTCATTCTTCTTGCACCATGACTGTGACTACTACTTTTTTACTTACTTTTAGCATTAGTGTGGCTTCGTTTTTTAAAACGTACATCAAATAAACAAACTTACGTTCGTTGCCGAAAATCTTGTGACCTACTAGAACTCTAGGAATATAACGACATATATCATTGGATAACAAAGGCTTATCTTCTCTCTAGCCTAATCTACATGACTGTCCACAGCGAGCAGAGCCCTGGAGTCACATGACAAGTTGACAGTAGTGTCATTTAGTTAATCCAAAGTACATTTAATCTAATGGATAGATGCTTTTAAAACATTTCACCTAGACTCTCCCTCTCACTTTTCGCTTGACAGCAACATTATTTTTCCTAAAACGAACGATGTGTGTGTGTATGTGTGTGTGCTTAAACAACATTATGCTTGTACTTTCTATGTTATGTACAGTTGCAGTCGTGTAAGGTTGCTGACTTTTACATATCGATGAACATGAACTAAAGGATTAAACGCATGGACTAACCGTGTTATGCGAAAATGTGTACATGATACAACACGATTGCTTAAAGTCGAAAAAATAGATAAGAATTTTGTGTATTTCATACCATTTTCATTTGAAGAACATTTATTTGATTCCACTTAAACGAACAAGAGAGAAGGTTAATATAGTAGAAATACATAAAAGTATGTAGACCAAATAGTTTTTCCAAGATAGATGATAAAGTGCAGTTGAGAAAGTATTGCATTTTGTCAAAACAAATCCGTTACATGACCTAAAATCAATGAATCACTGAAATATCCTTATTGCTTAAGTCTTATTAGAGTACGACATTTGTATTTTAATGCAATGATTCATAACTCATAACATTAATTAGATTCAATAGTATGAAAGACCCACCGATGAAGATCTTAGGAAGATAGTGAGAAGCAAGTAAACTCATATGTATTCATATACTACATGCTTCTTAAGATTTTTCCAAGAAACAACTAAAAAAAGAGTTTATTCTTGGTAAGCCACGCACATTTAAACTAGATCATTTGAGTAGAAAAATTTGTGACTGAATACAAAGTTTAGGAACATTGCTTATGGTTGAAAAAGTGGAACATAATATGCAACAGACAAAAGAATGAGGATGAGTTGCTACATAATGACAAGCAGAAGTTTTGTTTCTTCTTCCTGCTAAGATCCGACTCCTTATTTCTGGAACAGCTTGCGTGAGAAAAGAAATTCATCGTACTTGAGCATGCACACAATATTGTTCACTCAAAAGGGGGATGCCCCACATTATACACACGTACTACATAAACGAATAAAACAATAAAATGCTCTCCTACACTTGTCTTTTGAGGTGTTTCCTAATTTCAAACACAAAACAAATCTTGCTTTTGTTTGAAATGTTGCGTGTTCAAGACTGGGCAAGATAACAAATGTAGCAGAAATGTCAGAACTGACATGATACAAAGGAAAAAAGAAATGAACAATAGTTTTCCTCATGCTTTTGTCTCAACGAGTGAATAACATTTCCTCTCATCCGTTTTATTTCATCTCATTTAATCATTTTGCTACTCAATGTGCCTCTAGAACGTTTCAGGAAATAATATTTCATGAGTCTGAATCTTTTCAATATCCTATCGTTGAAGGGATCGTATTTTTGAAAGCTTCCGGAATATTCTGGGAAATTTTACACTATTTTTGTCACCTCTTATAGAATAGGAAGGCACATTGTAGAGTATATTCTTGAGTTTGAAATATAAAAAGACATATGTACATACATGCAAACACACATTACATGCAAGAACGATTGTGCATTATAGAATAGGAAGGCAACATTATTTTAAATAAGTATACCTTGACTGACTTCGATATTAACGATCTTAGAGCAAGGTGTACTAATCAAACCTAACAACAGTCAAATTTTGAGTCCTTATAAATATAATTAAAAAGAGAGCTATTATCACATTGGTCCTGTTCAACAGCATCATACTCGTAGATGCATTTTGAATAAATATCTTCTAGAGAGAATTGCTTTTGTGATAATTTTAGACGAGCATAGGAAATTAGAAGGGTTGACGCTACGCCCTTTATAAAAGACTAGGAAACGAGAGTAGCCTTAAATTGTACATTCTAATTCCAGAGTAGCTGTGTATTGTTGAGGAAAGGCATTGCATGGTAATTAGTAATGGTGTCGGCAGTGATTAAGGCTTGCTTGGTATAACCACACAATGGCAGCGGCAAAACATAACATGAAAACATCACCACCGACATGGGAAAATGAAATGAAACGGAAAGGGTTAGGGTGTTTGTCATATATGACTTGACTTGTTATGTCGCACCGTAGCATAGAAGAGAGACCTAGTTAATGAGACGAAATACCATACTTTGGCATTGGCAGACTGACATAAACAACTTTTCGCTGCCCACTTCTCGCTGCTTTGTACATTACAGCTGTACAGAAGTTTGGACATCAACACAAAGAATGTCGCTACGAGCCAACAGGGTAGAAATTCTCTTCAACAAAGAAGGGAGCAAGTAGAGAGTACTTAATGCGCTCACATCCGAATTTACATACATTCGCAGGGACATGTTGAATGAATCAAGAAGGACTTGGAGCTTAGTGAGGAATTATTTATTTATAAATTCAAGGGAAACTGCGGCATCATCAGCTCCTGAAATGTCATGCTGCTTGATCTCTTTTGTACACACATCGCCAATAAACAACTGTCAGAAATTTTGGCCCATCTTGCATGCAAGAATATACATTGTTGTAGAGAGATAAAGTGAATCACGGAGAAAAGAAATACTCTTAAAGCTGCTTTCTCAGTTTGTCGTTGCATCATGCATGCATGAAGGAGGTAAAGAGTGACAGTATATAAGCATGTTTCTATTTTTTATGCTAGTAAAAAACTCAACAGAAGTATGAAAGTCGTTATTTCTATGTATCTAAGAAAGCATACATTATGTATCAGTACGAATTACGTACATTATGCTTGCTTACATTATGTATTAATATGGATGATACATGTTGTCTCAGTTTGGGCTTGTCGTGTAATAAAGACATTTACATGACATTTTTTGTCAGCACAACTCTCCAGCTGTAATGTCGCGTAAAGAATTGTATGGTTTCACAGCATGATGCTCTGTTCTACAGAAGACTGTTCCATATAATCCAGTTATTAATGTTCAGCCTTTCAGTAAGATTGCATAATGTAATCGTAAAAAGTATTCATTTCGTTTCAATCCAGTGTCCTGCCATTGTAACGAGTGCGAAAAACCTGAAAAGCTGACTGTCACATACATAAAGTTAATCATAAAAGCATATTGTGATTCCAAGATGGGCAAAATATCTAACCAAAGACGCTATCAAACAAACGGCTGAAAAGCTATATTTCTTAGATATTTAAGTTTATGTAATAAGGATCAGTGATTTTTCAAAGTAGTCATTGCCATGTTTTTCTTTGTCAGAGTCTAAATAGTAAGCAAATTACAAGCCAGTACAAATAGTACCTAAAATAGCGAATATTTCAGTGAATCCACGTGTAGCGGCTAAAGACATCTGAATCTGAATGTTTGATAGAGAAAATTCACGTTATGTTAATTTTAATCTTTGTTTCTGAGAATCTGGACTTGGCGTTGGCAGTCGTTTCTTCTAGTTTTATGGCAACTGCTCTCCACTATAGTATCTATTGCCTTGTCTTTCACAGAATAATTCATGTACGAACAACGATACATGCATATGATAGTACGTGGTTTAAACCATAAAACATCTGTATTAAATGCTTAGCCCAGCTTAATAAGAAATCATTTGGCACTTGCGGGGAATCCTGTATTCTCCAAAGATAAGATAATGGCTCAACTAGGTCATTTTGTTAGCGCTCCCTTTATACCAAGAAATGGACAGGAAAGAAAAGAACAGAAATGCCCATATTAAATCAAGCTTCATCCATCTGGAATTTTAATTTGTGATTGTAGCCACTCATGCATTCTAAACATAAGTTACTGTGAAAACATGGCGCTTCTTACTCTCACCGAAAGCTGTACAATCGTACTAATACAGTTACTTTGCATGGGATTTCAAAAACTCTCTATGTGGTGGTATGTTGTGCTCCCTTGGCTTGAAATTCCTCCAAGTTTGTCCAAGCATAATTTTAAATGATATTTGTCGAGTCCAGCAACGATCCAACGGCACAAATAGCTTAAAGTCTTCTGGCTTGTTTTTGTTCTTAAATCCATTATTATTGTGGACGAATGTTATCAGTGCTACGTATAAACTAGTGCGATTATATATAGGACATGCAAGAACACTGAAGCTCCTAAGGGGTTGTTCGACTTTTGGTATACCTAATGTATATTTAGACATATCAGTACATTCTTTCTCTTTTGAGTACTTTCCCTATCACTTACGCGTCCATATCATTTGCCTCTTGGAGTGGCAATATCTTCTTTTTCTTGTGGCACTGACATTTTGGCAAGAAAGCTTTAAAATTACTACCAAGTACAGAAATCTGACTTGTTACAAAATGCTATACATATACCAATGAGAACCACTCATGTGGACGATGCTAGTGTTCTAACTGAATTTATAAGAGCTTGAGGACCGAACCATTCAAGCACAATCGTTCTTGCATGTATCTACAATGTGCCTTCCACACTTTCAAGTATTTACTCAGTACGTTTGTATTATTATACGACGACAACTCTATACGCTCTTAACCTCGAAAGAAACCTCTCAAGCCTACACATCTTCCATACATTACATTACATCTCACATCTTTACGTTTTTGTTTTTGCTCTGCCTGCAGTTGAGTGGTGCTTATTTTCAGGAGTAGAAGCACGTAAAAACCCGCACAAGAAACTATGTAAAGTTGTCGAATTGAGCAAGATATTAACTATATATTACACACATAATATAAAAACATGCATTATACAAATAAAAAATAGTCTAAGATCTAAGAGTAATTCATGAATGGGTCTGAATGAGTACTTATATTGTATACGTTGTTTCGAATACATGAAAGCAACAAAAAAATAGAAGAAGCTGGAATTGTCGTTGTCGAATCACTGATGCAGGCATGCATGCACAAAACATTCGCAAGTGTTCTCCGCGAACGGAACGGAAACCGTGGGTTTTTACTTACATATTCTCTTCTTTCTTCTCCTGTCGACTGTGCGCTAACTAGTAGCTCAAGTTGAAACATGGGATAAGTAGTGAGTTGTACACAACTTTATTGTTAAGCGAGCACAACGAGAGTAGAAACAAAATTTTCAGCTAAACCGTAACTTATAAACGAAACACACATCTTTCAAGACATGTTGCAAAGTCAGACAGTCATGAAAGCAGGGGAAAGCAAAGTTAAAGAGAAAAATATAGACAAAGAGTGTAAGAGCAGCCAGATACCATAAGATAATGGGACGCATTCAAGTATAATGCACACGACATGATGGAATAACTTTATATGAATGAATGCATGCTTTCACTGTTACTACAAATACAAATACATAGATAATATATAAGATTATACAACTATATTTTGCTATACATGGATGTTTCCGTTAAGTTTAGTGAAGACTCTTTTGGTAAAAAACTTAACTTTGTGCATATACATAATATACGTGATTATAAAGAATACATCCAAGAACTAAAGATATTGATGATAGCATCTGTTGGTTTCAGTTATGTTTCATTTGGCATCTATCTTTTCTTTGTATTTTTTTGTTTTTGTTGGGGTTTTTACTAGCTGATTTTCTAACTTTGTTTGGCTTTGTCTTCATCATTGTCTGCTTTTGGCTGCTGTTACTACCACTTTATCCCATGGTTTGTTAAGCAGTTTGGAAAACTTCTCGTATATAGGTCATTTAACAGATTTATCGTGACGAGTTTTTGCAGCACATCTAAAGAAGAGTTAATCTAATTCTGTTTAGCTGAATTTTTTTTTCAGTTCTAAAAGTTTCAGAAACAGCTTCATGCAAGATGACTGTTGCTGCTTATCAAAGCAGAATTAGGATTTTCAATTTTAGTTTCTTTCTTTGCAGGAATTAGAAATCAAACTGGCGTCAACTTGCTCTTTCCTTCATTGATATTCCGAAGCAGTGAAATTTTTTTACAAGTTTGTGGATCTTTCTAAACCAAACAACTGTTTCATTTCTCATGTTTTCCCGGTTTAGATTTTGGCGATTTAAATTTTTCTTGCTGTGAGGATAAGCGTATTGCAACATAATGTTTTTCTCCTTATGATTGCCTGTTAACTTAGTGATCCGCTAACCTAAAGAGGGTTATAACAAGGTCATGTAAAGGATAGTTGGTTTTTGCCGTTTCCAATACGCTGTTTGAATTATGGGCTGCTGATAAAGCTGTATTACTTATGTATTTATCGACAAGTCTAAAGGCATGGAATTGTCTGTAGAAACCAATGGAGTGTCTCAAACAATGTTAGCAATCACAGAGAAAGAAGGCTAGCGGCACACCAAGGGAAAAGTAATTCGAAGGAAGGAATTGAAAGACTCATAAACCTTTCCAGAACTGCAATAAATTCCCTGGCACTGTCTGCAAAGCATGGTACTTTACTGTTATGATGAACAATAACGATATAGAATGGGAGGAAAAGGGCATTCAAAATGCGAATTCTGTGTAATTTAGAATACTTGTAGCTCCACTTCCTTATTGAAGTCAGTTTTTGACCCTGCCAAAAGAGCACCGAACCAGAACATAAAACACTAAACTGGGAAATTTACCACCAGAACAGTATAATAGTACATAGTGTAATGGCTCAAGTATGAAAACTTCAATTTTCGAATAAATCTTCAATATAAATGTTAACTCCTCCGCCACGTACGCTCAAAAATTGGGCATTTGTTTCTGAGCTGAAGGTGTCTTCGTCGTGCACAGATATAATTGCATCGTCGTGTCGTTTAAAGAACCAATTCGTTTTTTGCAGTAAAAGAAGAAATGTCAGGAATTAAAATTTTAGGGGAATAATTATGTGCCATTCTTTCTCTAAAAGCGAATCAAAATCAAATGACAAGGTACTATGTACTTTGAGAGTGGCGCACTGAATTGAAGATTTTTAAACAATTCATTTCTACAGAGTCGGAGAAGAGGCGGTTAAAAGAATATGAAAATTTTCTTGGCTTCGAATGAATTTGTACGTGTCATAATGCAGGAGGTTCGGAGAGAAACGATTTCTGGTTTGGCACGTTAACCTAATGAATAAACGATGTTTTTATTAGATTTAGATATGACTTCTTGAGAGTCCATTGAATATGCTTTGTGCTCCATATGAATTTCTTTTGGAGGGTGGTTTGGCGAATGTGGGAGAAATGCTGCAGGCTATTTATACATCTATTAGTGTTTTTGTGTCTGGTTTGTTGATTCGCTTTCTCCTTAAGTTTTATGGTTTCATATTTTGAGCAATGGCCTTTATGGCGGCTTTCTGGACTCGTTTAACATATCTTTTTCGCTAGTAATTCAAGTTGTTTCTCATGTCTATGTAATATGTTCCATGAATTCCATTGGTGCCGGCAACTTTGCTCGTAGATACATATGTTTAAAGCAAAAGTTCAGTTCGGCAAAACTTGAAAGTAGAAATGAGAGTTGGAAGAAAGGCGAATTCTTTAGAATTGCTCTTTACTTTCTCCTTCGTGAGTACTTTCCCCTCACGATTTCTATGAAGCTTGTACAAAATTCTCTACATTACAACATTACCATATCATAATATATACAGTTTCCTTGTCACGTCCGTTACGTGTATTTTTAGCTGTTCCACAAATGATATTATCGTAATAGCATGCCTAAAGCATGTCTATTCAGGAAACATCTTTTCACAAGAGTTTTCAAAGAAAATAGTCATTGGTTGCCTATCTGTAAAAGATCCTATTCGCTATTTTGCCAAAACAGATAGGCAGTGCATAAATTATTAAAAGTTAAATTAGCCTGGTTAAAATCTTATGTTTGGATGATTATGTTTGATTTTTTGATTTTGCACGAAGTTTTGTGAAGGCAACAAGCAACATCTCCATCGCTAGTATGGATAGGACTATATGGGTCATTTTAGTAAATAGGTTAGTACAATCGAAGCTGTAAAGTTAAAGTGCAATGTATGTTTGTCTGTATACAACCTTTTCAAGAGTACAAGGCAGGTAGTGCTAATGAATCAGAGTATTATTTATGTAGATGTTTATGTGGTTTTATAACGTTTCGAAATAAACTTAAGCTTTCGTTCAAACAAAATAAGTGGTTGCCAGTCCAATCTGGAATTCCGGTAATTACTGAGCTAGACGTGAATCTAAGTAGTACGGACAAGGTTAATGTAATTGCAATGTTTCCATCCTAATCTGACTCATTTTGTTAGCTACAAAGTCAGAAAAGAAATGCACTTAGCTGACACCACTAAAATGTCATCCTGTCTAGTTAAAACAAACACATATATACCTTCATCTATACTTGAGCCAAATGTGGGGCATAAATTAACTAGGAAGAGTTGTAAAAGAGACAAGGAATTTATTCATTTTTAGTAGCCAAGAGCCAAGAATGAACCCAAACTAAGGAAGACAGATGGAGGGAAATTATCATGTAAATTACATTTTCCCAGTAACATGTGATCACTTTGATCACATTCGTTTGTAAGCATCCTGGACTTGTTAACGTAAAATTTAGCATTTCCCTTTCATATTCCAGCATGCATATAGATCTACGTGATAATGAACTGGGCATATAAACTAGAGAGCGTAAGTACTGCATGTTATTATGGTTTTATTTGTCTAGTTAGCTTGGTAGAACAAAGGCGGAATGCAAAGCCGACAATGATGTTTAGAACTACATTTGTTGCTGTTACTGGCGATAAGGTCGTTAAAGGGGGTGTCTCTTCTGAAATAACTGAATTGAGCAGTAGAGTAATATCATCTTCTGTGAAAATTCCTCCCAATTTACGATTGCTTGATCTACATTTTCAAAATGGAACATGGTGTTCCCTTCTATAACATTTTCATTCCCATTCAAATAAACTAGGTTATTCGTAGATGTATTTTATCGATGCGAAATGCCACAGTGCTCTAAACAAAATCATTGCTTTTCCTGTGAATGTCAGGCTGCCCTGCCCTTACAATAACTGATGTTGGATGTTCAAAAATTTGCACAGTATGTGAAACGTTTAATACAGTAGTACAAAGAGAAACTGTA